>JAJHUR010086579.1:0-24670 GCA_027495735.1 Lutjanus campechanus
AAAAAAAAAGAAAAGAAAACAAAAAAATAACATGATGTCCCACTATGTGAAGCTAAAGCAGAGCTTACACTGATGGCTCACATTTAAATCCAAATACATTCTGCATTTTCTTCCTATTCAGTAAGAAAAATGACCAGATCTGTGTCACATGAGTGGAAAACACATGTTTAAAGCAGAAGTAAATCCACCTGATGTAGGGCCTAATTCCCAGCTTTGTCTACAGATTCTTACCTCCAAACTGGGGAAAATGCCGTGGATCAGCCCTTTAAGTGTAAAAGTCTGATGTCTCTAAGCCTCCATGGTCCCAAAATGCAGGCTACAGCTACTTTAACATATTTATAATCCCCAAAATGCAATAAAAATAAAATTTCAGACTGTAGAATTGCACTAATAAATCTTAACACAGGGAGGGGAACTGTCCTCTACCAGGAAACCATATTCATTCAAATGTCCTTTAGGAATTTCTCAAAAATAACAACCAACCATCATACTTATTGTAGGAAAAAAACACCAAATATAACCCCCAACCATTACAAAAAATCTTTGTAAGAATACAAGTTTGATCTGTAACCAGACAAAGATCTTCAGAATTAATAAACTTCAAATCCAGGCAGCATCAATACCTTAATGTTGACTAAAATATATATATATATTTTAAATGAAGTTCTGTTTTCAAAACATTTGTTTTTAAGGAAGGAACACGTCCTCCAGTGGTTGACTCCATCACTTCCAACCATCAATCTGTCTCAACTAAAATACACTCAGCGCTAACTGTTGTAGTATATTATATCAAATGATCTTATGATGCTTTAACAAAATATTTACTACATTAATCAGCTGATAACCTTAGCTGATGCCTTAAAGGGACAGTGGGGTTGTACTAGTTAGATATCCATAGTCAGTGTATTACCTACAGTAGATGGTAGTCGGCACGCTCCTGCTGCTGTGGACAGGGCCAACTACAAGGGTAAATATATTTAGAATAATTTTGCAGGTTTTCCTCACCTTCAAGCAGCCTTTTCTGATGTGAAACTGCAGCTGTATAAGAGTTTTAAGAGCTCTCTCGTGCTCAACCAGACTTCATTGGCAAAAACAGTCATTTTACTTTCCAGAACACGGGTGTTGCTCGTCTACTGCTGCCTCAGTCGGTTAGTTTGTTTGTCTTATTGTGTCACTTTTGTGCGCCTCAGCTAACCTTTTGAAACACCAAAGTCACACAATAGCACAAACAAACTAACCGATCAAGGCAGCGGTAGACCAACAACCGCTGTGTCTTGCAGGGTAAAATTACAGATTTTTCAAATGGGGTTTGGTTGGATTGGAGAGAACAATATTTGGCTCATATTATAATCCGTTTCCCGTTGGAAAAGGCTGTCTGATGGCAAAGTAAAATGGTGAAAATATTCTAAATATAGCATAAACTTAAACTGGATATTAACTGCTCCTGTGTGATCGCCATGTTGATCACCATCTATTGCAATCAATACACTGACTATGGATAAGTACCTCATATAGCCCCACTTCAAACAGTCTGAACTATCACTTTAACTAGGAAAATTATTTTCATTGGTCACCAACTTAATTTTAAGCAACACCAAGCTGCAACTTTGCCATTTTTAAATTTGCATGATAAAATCCAATTATAGGGAAAAAACTTTAACATTAGAGTGTCTATAACGGACACTGAGCTACATTACAGCACTGTTTTACAATCTGGAAAATCTCACTTACATCATGAATCGTTAGAAACAGAAGTTCTGACGTTGTGTCTCTTTTTCTCTGTATTCACATGAAGCAGCTTCAGTGTTGTAACACTAAACTGTACGATTAACACTTAAACAGACCTGCTTTATGCTACAATGCTGAATATTCCTTTAGAAAGTCATCTTCCGTGCACGGATACACCTCATGTGTCAGATTTGGATCATTTCCTACATTAACTGCACATCATCTCATGTATTTATCATTGGCCATCAGAAACGGTAACGGGCCCATCAATCCCTCTTTTCTGATGAACTGCAGACTTTTCTCTGCCTGCACTGCACACATTGCTTCAACTTTTTGTGCTTTCCAAGATAAAAAAAAAAAAACAACAACTAAAAAACAACAACAAAAGCACAGAGAAGTGAACACAAGAAGACAAAAATGCATATAAAATATTCTTCACTTCACATTGGATGGTACATTCATACATTTCCTTTCCTCCTGTGAGGGTGTCTGATCGACTCCCAGGTGGTTTCTTTGTCCTCTTTATGCCATTAAACCACATCTTTCTGCCATCGTTTATTTTAAAGGTACCATATATAGCATTTTTTAACACTGATAATTTATTGGTGATGTTTTTGGTGGCACAGTTACTATAATTTCTCATCAGTAATGTTAAAAAATGCAAGACGTACACTATAAGACCTTTAAATTCTGACTGACATTGGTTATGGCTGTCTTTTTTTGGTAGATAAATATGTGAAAAACCCACAAAAACTGTCGTGAAGCTCCATATTTAGGGGTCCAGTGAAGAACCTTTAAGCCCACAGCGCCACCTGGGTGTCAGCTCACAAACCCTCCAAGTCAAAATGTTCACTACAACAGAATAAATTAACACAATCAGCAAAAAAATCAACCATTATAATACAACTTCACATGGATAATAAATGCCTCTAAACCGACTAACTAAACGAAACACAGATTAAACACAGAGACACTGTCGTCTGTACAGTGATAGAAAGAACATGGAGGGATTTCTCACAGCTCAGAAACTCAACACTGTATTTAAAGATTGAAACGGGGACTGATGGGTCTGTGTTGGTCATTTCATGGTTAGGGCTCAATTATTCATTCTTTTGAAAAGATTAAGTAAAACTAGGAATCTAGCGGTTTCTGTTTTGAATAATCTGGGATTTGAAACACCTTTTGCAGCTCAAACACTTTGTAGTTTAACCATTTGCTCTCTAGATTTTCCTCTTTAGTTTTTTTTAAATTTGAAGGTGACATGACTGCAGTGATCAGCATCATCCTGCAGAAGAAAAACAAGAAAATTTGGATGTATGGGGACATAAAATGTTGAAAAACATCTATGAATCCAACTGGGCATTTTCTGATGGAAAATGGTAAAAATCGTGAGTCAAAGAAATTTGAGTTTTTCCATTACAGACTGTTGTATAGTGGCTCTGTGATACTTGGGCTTTAAAGGGACAATCCACCCCTAATAAACTCTGTACCTTCTTTTAAATCACTCCTCAGAACTTAATATAAAAGCTATTTTTTAAATAATAAATCTGTTTAATGAGTTTTATCGCTCTTTAATCACCTGCATTTTACCTCTTTTTGACTACATTCAGTTTTATTGGTACTTATATTTTATATGATGTTTTTTTTTAATAGTTTTTACCTGATTTGCGTGTACTTGTTTACCTTGTTCTGTAAAGCACTGTGTTTTGAAAAGTGCTAAACAAATAAAATGTATTATTAAAATCAAAATACATATCAGCAGTTTCAACAGTTTACATCAGAGTCTCCAGATTATCTTGATTAACTGGGTCATAATTTTTGGAAAGTGACCTTACTGTGCTCAACAAGCTGAGTGCCATCTGATTCCATAATATTTGAGGGAAAGCAGACATCTCTGTCTCCAAAAGTCAACAACTCACACTAAAACAACTAGATGGATAAACAGCACTACAGGTGAGAGGAAAAACGTGATTTTTGTCTTATTCTCAGGTGAACTGTCCCTTTAAACCCGTTGAGAAGAACCTCCTGTTGGTTTTTACCTGTAACTCAGATGGCTGAGATAAATGACTCTACTTCAAAAAAGTTTTTCAGACTTGTTGACTTAACTTTATAATGACTTCGTCTGTCATTTCTCCCAGTGACACTTAAAGTCTGTTTAAAGCTCGTTTGTGGGAGCGGGAGCACCGGGGGAGCTCAACGTGGGCAGAGTTATTATCTAACACCTTTCTGTGTCACATTCAAATATTCAAGATAAAGACTCAGACTAATGAATAGCCGACAAAGCTAATGACTCAAACTGTCTCCCTCAATCAAAGCAACAGTTTCCATACAAAATATGTAACACATCATTTTTAAGATCACGACTTGATGATTCTTCATTTCTGAATTTAAATGAAGGGGTTTTTAACTTCTTTAATGAGCTTTTAATGATGGGAAATCATTTACTGTGATTTATTTCTTTTTGATAATTGGTGAAAAAAAATATATGGTTTTAGATGACTGTTTAATAATATTTTTGACTTTTCAAACTCTATCCATTTAGTCCAGGTCTCATGTGGACTGTAATTGAAAGATCTTACCACTAGATGTCAGTGTAGTCAAGGAAATAACTGGTGAGTGGTACCTCTACGCCTTCCTGACAGATGTTTTACTCTGGAGAAAGAATAGTATCATTATATAGGGCTTATTATTGTCATTCTCATTTTATGTGATCCTCAGAGAGACCCCTGGTGGACTGTTCTCACACTAATCACATAGAAGCCAAATAGACCAACCCTCGGGCTACTTTCAAGACAAAATTACATTGAGAATTGACTTAAAAAGCAGGAATTATCCTTTAATCAGTGTCTAATTTTGGTTTAATTCTCGTCTGAGACGTGGGAACTTCACTTAAAGCTCTAAGACTATTTAAAACTCGACTCTTTTGTGTTTGTGTGAGCTGCTTTTCCCTCCGACTCCTCCTTTTCAACAGTGAAGGCACTAGATCGAAGACTAAACTGGATTCTATCTGGCTACAGTTCTGTGTGGCGTCAGGAGAAATCTTCACCATAAAATCCAACTAAGTGAGCTGAGCTCTCTCTGAACATAATCTACAACAACAATAACAGCAACACACTTTGTGTCAGTACAGTCACGCATGCCCCCCCCACCCCTCAATGTGTGGAGGATGAAGGGAACAAAAGTCTTGACGACAGAATGGTAAAGCTGTATAGAATCAGTATGGCTTCTTGTGTGTGAGTGTTGCTGTGTGTGTGTGTGTGTGTGCGCGCGTGTGTGTATATGTGTGTGAAGGTGAAATATTACAGCAAAGTCGAGTGTCTGCGTCTCCTCATAGAGGAGAGAAGATCCTACAGCCGGCCCTACGCTGCAACAGGAGAAGAAGCGATTCAGCAACGAAAGAGAGGGTTTGACCGATACATATGGGTTTGCTGATGAATATGATCAATCAGTATCCTCGTTAGTGGATCTAAACAATCTAAACAATCTAAAAATTCTGCTAGTTTAAGGATATTAACATTTGCAGAAGGTGGAAGAAGGAATTAAGACAGAATTTCTTAATTTTAAAGGCTTTAAAGGGCTAGTTCAGATTTTTTGAAGTGAGGTTGTATGAGGTGAAAGTCCAACTAACATCTCGCTCATTTAACCAAACTCCATAGACAAAATCAGTAATTTTACCTCTCAGAAAACCGGAGTTCTACTGCCTCAATTGGTAAGTTTGTTTGTGTTAGTCTGACTTCTGAGAAGCCAAACGTACTTTTTTTAAAATGCCAAAGTCACACATTAACACAAAAGAACTAACCGACTGAGGCGGCCATAGACCAACAACTCCTGTGTTCTGTGGGGTAAAATTCCTGTTTTTGCCATTGGAGTTTGGTGGATTTGGAAAGAGCGATATTTGACTTATGGAACAGCGGTTTCTTGTTGGAAAAGGCTGTTTAATGGCAAGATAAAGCAGTGAAAATATTCTAAATATAGCATACACATAAACTGATATATATATTTTAAGGTGGACCTTTTTAAGGTGGCTAAATTACATTTTGCTTCTAAACCTGATAAGTACCTCATACAATCCCACTTCAAGTAACCAGAACTATCCCTTTAAGCATATTAGCATTTATAGAAGGTAGAAGAAAGAAATTAAATTCAGTTTCTTGATTTGAAGCTTACTCCTGTCCATGCTCCATTACAGCTGAGCAAACTCTGTCTGCTGAATAAAACAGCAAAATGTGGTCAGGAGCTCAAGAAAAGTGGACCTTGAGGTAAGATTTTTTTTTCTTTAGTCAGACAATGGTATCATTTACTTTCCAAACCCTGTAATCACTGACAATGACTTTTTTTTCTCTGGGCAGTGACAAATAAAACTGCAAACGTATAATTTCTGTGAGGAAAACCCCAAACATGTATCGGTCAAACCCCAGAAATATCGGTGCAAGTGTGAGAAACACAAATAAATCCAAACAAGAATCCAAAAAGCTAGAGAAAATACAGATGAACTGAGGATAAGAAGAAGAGGAAGAAGAGGAGGGACAGCTTTGTGTAAACGTCGTGGGGGGAAAGTGAGATTACTGGCAGGTAGAGAGCTGGTGTGGCTGCTCGTCCTGTGTTACACCAAACTCAGAGGGAGGAAGAAGCAGTCAGGTGTTGGAGGGGGAAGCAGAGGTCTTAAAGTTCAGTGGGGTTATAAAAAGAGGCTCGGGTTGTGCTGCGTCTTTCTTTTACTCCCACAGAGACAACCACACGTTTTTAGAAAAGTTTTTCTGAAGACGATGCAGAGGCTGAGTCGTGGTGGCGCCGGCGTCGGCGCAGGGAAACCGATTTCTATTCAGATGTTGAAGCGGTACAGCGGAAGGAAAAAACGACGCATGTGAAGTAAACGAAGTGAGCGTCCTTTAGGCTCACTAAGTCAGCCTTGTAATCCTCATACAAGCTCAGGTCCAAAAATATCCACATTATGGAGACGACTGGTTCAGGTCTGTCAGTGTTCTCCTTCACAAAAACAAACTAACAGGCGGAGCTGTAGCTACGAACAAGAAAATCACTGACGAATGACGTGAGATCTGGTCAGACTGTCCCTCTGAATGAGTAGGAAAAAGAAACCTGGTAGTGGAATAAACTGCCTCTTAATGCAGTGACATCTTCAGAGAGGAGTTTATAATGCAAGAATATGAAAAACTTACATCTCTCTGATGATATCGCTGCATTCTTTTGAGTTATTTTGGCAGTAAATACGTTGGTTCAGATCAGCCTCTGGAGCTGAACCAAGCAAAAGCAAAAAAACAGAAACTGGATTCTACAGCGAGAATTCAGCGCCAACAGGCCTGAACTCTATTTTGATCCCATTAAAAATAAAAATCCGGTCAAGAGGCATCTGTAACCATTGGTGGCTCCAAATGGCTTAACTGTTTTCAGACAGACAGCTGGAGGCTCAGGTATACAGGATCAGAGGTTCTCGCACTTGGTTTTTTGGGGGTGTCAGCGCAGGAGGGTCCACTACTCCACCTCGTTGGGTCTGTCTGTTTTGTCCTTCTTGATGACGGGCAGAGGGTGAGCCTCGGTGTTGAAGACCCAGTGGTCGAACGGTAGGTGGTCGTCGTCGGAGAAGAGCAGGTAGAGATACCTGAAGGAGACACAGAAGGGAAGAATTTGTTTAAAGGAGCAGTTACATGCGCAGAAATTTGTACAGCAGCCCAAATAGTGAGTTGGAGACACAGATGGTATATTAAATCGGTTAAAATCACACTATTATGATCTATAGTTGACATGACTTGTCCCCCCCATCTTTCTCCTCCCCAGACTCAGGGAAAGCTCTGCAGGCTGCAAGTGCACTGCAGGAGCATCAAAGGAGCACAGGACACGTGCAACATTGTAAATTGACAATAACAAGCAACGACAGGTCCTCCACTCTAAGTTGATCAGCCATTTATAACTGTCGGTTGTTTGTCAATGTAAAGTTAAGTTCATTACTCTGAAAACAAAAGCCCACTGCTCTGAAAATACACACTACTACACACCCTGAACTTTGAGTAAAGTGACTGCCTGTCTCTCTGCCTGCCAGACTCCATTAACATACTGCTCAATTTATCCATTACACAGGAAACATCTATGCCTTCTGCAAGATTATTGATGGTTTCTTACAACTTTTTAACTCCTGGAGTGGTGGTGCATCAGCTGCATCACAGCAAAAAAAAAAAAATATAAGCAGAGATATTGTGATCACGGACTCTTTTTCATGTTGGCACAACACGCAGCAGAGGCAGCGCTCCGACAGGTTGGTATTTTCATGACCTTAACTTTCACTGCACCTGTCTGTGTGGTATCCGACCGAGCATGCACGGCATACAGGTGTGATTTTTTAAATGAAAGAAAGCATAGCCAGTTGTTGGCATTTTGGTTGGAATTCTTTTCATTTTCTACTGATGTAGCAGAACCAGGGATATTTTTTTTTTTATCTCAAACATTCTTCTTCCTTGTCGGAAACCTGGCGCACACAATGCAACTCAAACATCAACAGTTCTGTTATAGATTCAGGTGTGTTATGCAGGTAGCAGCTAACGTAGCCTCGAGCCACTAGCCACAAGCAGAGATGAGGAACAGAGGCCTGGTGAGCTCACTTCTCTCTGACTCCACACCCCCATGATGTTTTCATTTTCAAACTTTTGCACAACTCCTTCTTTATAGAACACTTTATAAAACATTTTTTTCTGATTTACAATAGTACTCCTGTATACCTGTAAACAGACTTTAATGCATAAAGTCAGTGGAGTTCCCCTTTAAACATGTAAATAAATATATTCCTATTTTAATTTAACACTCTCTGATCAGAATATTTGTTTAAATCTGCATCGAAATTAAAGTTTTCCATATAGATTCCTGGAGTGGCAATTTTCCCATTTGTTGAGTCACTGTTGTCACGCTCTGCTGTTTCAGAGCTGTGAAACCTTTAGTGTGTCTGGCTCCAAGTATATTTATTTATCACCACACCCTGTTTGTGGTGATATCACCGCTGTATGACACCCTCTGCGTGGCGATAAATAAATATGCACTTTTCCATTTCACTCAGCACTTTTGCACATAATGCTGCAACACCAACAGGATATGAACCCAAACAGCTGGTGCACTTGGAGAAGCCCACAACCAAATGATCTGCTCTGGCTGTTGCACAAGCATCATTAAATTATGGCCCTGTGGCCACAAGAGAAGCTTTTTGGAAGTGGAAAACCATCAGCAGAATTGGGGAAAACGAAGTCTGACATTTTGTGATAAATATAACGAAATATTTCATAAAATAAGCAGGATTAAGTCTCTATTGGGTATAAAATCATGTTACTGGGGCCTCCACCAAAATAAAGTCTAGTTCAATGTTACTAGAGCTAGTTGACAACTGACCAAACTGCATTCACCAATGAAAACATGAGACAGTTGAAAGTCTGGGGAAAGGCTGTAAGTGGTCAAATGGAGGCTGAATATTATTATATATAATTATGTCACACTTGCAAATCTGCTGTACGTTCCACCTGATTATAGGTTTTCATGCAGTGCAGACAGTTTATCAGTATTAAAATAAAAAAAGGCTTTTGTTCCTGTCTTCATTTCTTTATAAAGATGACTTGTTTTTGGAACTACACTGTTTGCTGTTCAGTGTTTTGGATATTATTTGGAGTTGTGTTCAGCTTTTGCAATATCTATCAGCAGTCCTGCCAAAATAATGAAACAGATGTGGAACTGAGAGAGAGGGATGGGTGCGGCTCAGGCCAGTTTATGAAACATGGGAGTGATGAAATTCTGCGGTTCAATGTCATCAGATTTTATGAAGCAACCCCAAAATAACATCATGAAACAAAGGAGTGGTGAGAAAGCAAATAAATAAAGTGATCTTAAGGACAGTTGCTGGTCGAGCGTAATCGCTCCAGATTTCATCATGAAGAGTCAGAAAAACAGAGATCAATAAAAGAAAACAAATGAGTTCTTTAAGGAGAATTTACCTCCCTGTCAACATCAGAAATGAGTCCTTTGAGGTCTATAAATCCAAACTTAAAAACTTATTTGGTTGCTTAATCTTTCAATTAGTTGATATTCTTTGAATAGTCCAGGCCCAGCATCCCTCAACATTATTCTTTCAGTAGGCCAGGCTTGGTATCTTTAAACTCCAGTTCTTATGGTCCATTTTTGTCCTCCCAACAAGAATAAGACTGTAAACTTTTCTTGAACCCTCTGTTTTTGTGTCTGTTCCCACATGCCTCCAAACTGTGCGACTTTCTTTTTGCGGCCTGTCCTCTTCCAGGTCTCCATGGTGGAGAGTTCATACTGCGATCCCACTACTGACACCTGAAGTTGTTCAACATCCATATTCTTCACATACATTTTATGATCTACATTTACCAGAATTTTTGCCATCAAAATTAGCATATGATGTGATGTTGATGGTCTGCTCTGTATATGCAACATCTATTGCAAAGAGGAAAAGCACCATCCAACGTCTTTTTCAGGGACGTCCCTGATTAGTTCAGTAACACAATGCCAAGAGAAATTCTGCAGATGTTACAACAGCGTCGCTTGGCCCTGTCCCAACTTTTTTGGGAATGTGTTGCAGGCATCAAATTCAGAATGACTTCATATTCACAAAAAACAATGAAGTTACTCAGTTTAAACATTACATATATATTCTTTTGAACTATCAGAACTATCCCTTTTAAAAGGGTTTTTTAGAGGGTGTTGCACAGTGCACAGGTTGTAAATCTCCCTGAGGCACATTGTGATTTGTGACTTTGGGCTATAAAAATAAAACCTGACTCGACTTTGACTTCAAGAGTGAGAAAGAGGAGAAACTTCAGAACATGCAACAGAAGAAAAGGGACGATCTAAAATAAAAAAAAGAAAGAAAGAAAAATGTGTCAGCTGACTCAAACTAATGATTCAGCAGAGGAACTGGTTGTCCACGAAGCCCTCCACCTCCTCCAACAAGTCCCCGTCCTCCTCTGCCTGCCAACAAACCACTAGAAAGCAGTGAGTGATTGAAGGCAGGCGGCAGTGTGAAGTATGGCCGTGTCCTTGGCAGCAGCGGGAAGATGAATACTGGAAGTGGCTCCGTACGATGCCAAGATCCCCGAGTAACATTAGGAGGATTAGACTTATGGGTTTGCTGCTAAATGGGATTGATATTTTCTGTGTCCACTGGGGTCCGTCTCTGATATCAGGGATATGATGCGGCTTGACTGATGAGGTAATTATTGTGTTGCTGTCCAGACTGGTGGTCAATTACACTCATATTTTCCTCTAGTTGTCTGTGGGAGACTAATGATACATTTTATTTTTGTACTGCCTCTCCTGGAAACATTTTATCATGCCTATAAAAATATTCATATCTCATTTTGACTCTTTCATGTTGGATAAATAGGATTTTTTGACACTGATCAACAGAAAAAAAAACACTTTTCTGTTTGTCACAACCTGGCTGACCTGCAGAAAGAATCCAGACATCTTACTACGAATGTGTGTGTGTGTGTGTGTGTGTGTGTGTGTGTGTGTGGTGTAATCAGGAGTAGAGGTGACGCTTGTTAAAATTTACTGCCTATAAAAAAGCTGGATTGGATGGCACCTCGCCCCCATCAGGCTCTGTTAGGCTAACCTTGACTTCCTGTCAACAGCTGTCTGGCGTGGGGGGAAAAAAAAACGGTTGAAGAGGAGAGGAGGAGGTGAACGTGGGAGGGAGAGATGGAGGATGCAGGAGAGGCTATAAAGATTTCAATGGATGTAAAAAAATAAATAAATAAAGATGAGAACGGAGGCTGTGCTTGGTCCGCTGTGGACTGAACAGAAGAGCCTCTTTAACGAGATTAATAATCTTCATATTAACACGCAATTAAACACCACTTCTGACGTACAGGCCAGCTTGTGTCAAAAGAGGTCAGAGGTGGGAACAACAGGGTGCTGAAGGTTAGTACACCAATTATGGTTCACTCCCCAAACAGCTGTTGTTATCCAAGCACAAATAAATCAATTAGACATATCAATTGATTGGGGACTGCAGATGAAAATTAGGCTAACGCTCACTGGCACAATGCATGAAATCTAACAGTTAGGTTTAATACGGTACATGGTCCCTTACAAATACAATAGAATAAAATCATTCTTAAATTAATATTTTGTGTCAAATTATTGATCTGTTTTGTAAGTAACCGTGTACTAAGCAGTACCTAATTATTATACTTGATTTCTACCTCAAGTAAAAATCAACATCATCTTTTTTGAAAATCCTTCATACTTCCAAAACATGTACAGCTGAAACAATCAGTCAGTTAATCCATTAATCATAATACAGAATAATATGCATCTATCTTGGTAACT
Organism: Lutjanus campechanus; assembly: GCA_027495735.1. NCBI lineage: Eukaryota > Metazoa > Chordata > Actinopteri > Lutjaniformes > Lutjanidae > Lutjanus > Lutjanus campechanus. The sequence goes on from JAJHUR010086579.1 coordinate 12,073, forward strand.
GATTAACTGTTTTTTAACGGCAAAAATGCCCAAACTTTAAACTAGTTAGTCGTTATAGATTCCAATCTGGTTCCAAACATTAATACTTGTGGGTTTTCTGAGATTTCTATTATAATAAACTTTGGGTTTTGGACTTTTGGTCAGACAAAACATGATGTTTTTAAGAAGTCACCAAACTTATATGGACAGATTTCAGTATTTTCTGATGCTCTTTGGATCAAAAGTTTGATTAATTAGTCAAGAAAATAACTGATAGATTGTTTGATGCAGTACTAATCACATTTTAAAATGAATGACTACTTGAATACTTCCACAAAAAATAGCAAACGTGAAGTTGTTAATGTTAAAATTTCAGTATGTTCATTGTGTGAACCACTTAATCCTGACGACTCTAAAAAGAAAAACTAAATCCTTTCAGGTTGAAAAGCATCAGACATCAGCAACTGTTGCTGCTTTCCGTGTTGAGACCAAATATACAGGGTTTTCTGTGTCTCCTCATTTTATAATGGACTTAAAAACCTCCAGTGAAAAAACAGCATTGCGTCTGATTTTTAAAGTGCATGATCTTGAAATTTTTAACGTTGCTAAATGGTAATGCAGAACCTAAAATAAACAACAAACAACTTGGGCAGCTGTCACCTGGACACGCTGCTCAAATACAATCAACTTATGAGAAATAATGATAATATATTAAAAATTTTCTTCATATATTTCTCCGTTTGCATAGGCGGACACATGACAACCCCACAAACACACACACACACACACACACACACACACACACACATATAAAGTACATGTACACACACGTTGGCCCTTGTTTAACTGGGGTCTCTCATCATGGTTTAAACAGACTGTCTTCCCTCCACAGTCAGAGAGCCATCAGAGGGAAAGCCCTATTAGCCACCAGACATCACACTGTGTGGCTGACAACACATTTAAAGAGCCATTTGTGGCTACACACTCACACCCTCAAACACACATTAACACATACAACCTCACACGAGGGCAGTTAAGTAAAAATATCAGCCGACTATTACTGGGAAGTGAGAAGTCGTTGCTGCCTGTGGAGTGTCGGGACATGTGTTGTTTTTCACAGTTTCTGTCCTGCTCTGCTATTTAAGATCTAATGTTCAGGCCTTTAACCTGTTTACAGGAAGTTCTCATAAGAAGTCGTAGAGTCAGAGCAACCTGTAAGTATATTAATAGACCCTGTAAACGGGCTTGTTGAATGGTGTGGCTGACAACTGCTCTGTTATTGAAAGTAAGTTCTGCAATCAGAGTGGTTTCCTTCCACTACATTTGTTTCTAATTATTTTCATATTACTCACAAGAGAAATCATTCCAGTTCAGTGTGGGTGGATTTTACTCAAAAACTGAAATAAAATCTGTTAAAAAAAAAAAAAGTCTTACAGCTACAATATGGGACTTGTTGTGTCCAGATAGCATTAGTCAGTTTAACAGCACCTCTTTTTCATTATAAACAATCACAGTATTCTTAAAATCATTAAATGTTCATCATAATAATACACTTAATGTGTTTTATGTACTTTGAAGCCTGCACTGGCTTTCCTCTACTCTTTTGATGTATTTTTATTTTATGTAAATGGGAATTATACTGTTTTTAACACCAAAATTAGCGCTGGAAAACAGGGTTAGTAAACAGTAGAAAGCAGCGTGAAGGCCGGTGACAATGTTACAGTGCTTGTACTTATTCTTTTACTTCAGTGTCTCTTTTCAAACTCAAAGCTGATTAATTTGCAACGATGTGCTGCCTTAATGGAGACAGATGGTATTTGTAGCTGGTGATGACAAAGAGTCACACAAGTTACCGACTGAGGCAACAAGCTTTCATGGCATCACGCTGGAAAAGGGGACGGAAACTAGCGTATCCACCCGGGTGTCATGTTTCCATCACTGCCTGCTGGAGCTGATAAATACCCATGACTGCTGCAGAGTCATTTGACGCAGGAATGAATCCTGAAAACCCAGATCTTAGTCGGTGTGAGTGTTTTTTTGTTTTTTGTTTTTTTTTTGTTTGAGTGTCTAGTTGAGCAGGGCATTTTGTTTATGACCACTTCAAATGTACCAGTTTTGGGGCATCCTGGTGGTCTAGTGGTTAAAGCACCATGGGATTGCAACTTCCCTAGTTTGAGTCGAACCAGAGATCTCTGTTAAATGTCATCCCCCACTGCTTTTTAATTTCCTGTCAAATCTCAGATCTCTACTATCTGATAATGACATACAAATGACCCAGTAATACTTTAACACACACACCATATCTACTTCTAACCCTTGATTTTAAGTTGCATGTGTCTACGGTACTTTTTTGAGGCCTAAAGAGGTAAAATGACTTAATATTTCACAAATAAAGGACAGATGTTCAGAGGCCTTGAGAGGCAAGTGAGGTAAAAAAAAAAAACATCTGGTGATCCACACGTCTAAGCTCTAAATTGGATTTTTTAAACATAATCATATTTTGTGATACAAGTTTTTGTTTTTGTTATTTTGGCCACAAGAGGCTGAAGTGCACCACTGCTCCATGCTCTCAATGGGACAAAATAGTTTGTTTTCTTACTGGTGAATTATAATTGCACTCTAAACAGAAGGTACATACAGCATATATACATTTTTAGCCAAAAGCAAGACATGATGGCAATGTTAGACAACTTTTTAACACACAATATATACATTTCCCCACCTGTTTCACAGATTTAAAAAAGTAACTTTAAGATTATCCTGGCAAAACCTTTTTTGGATGGATCACCCCAAATTGTTTTTGCTCGCTGCCTCTCAGGGCTTTTGTACAGATGAGAAAAAAGGAAGAGAAAACTTGTCTCAAAGAAAAAAGAAAAAAAACAAAAACAAAAAAACCCTCACATCTTCAAAGGATCCCGACACCAGGCTGGGAGTGAAGAGTTGATCTTCAAAAGTATTGATTTTGACCCAAGATATGAAGTATATTATGATTAATACACTGCTCTTAATGGTAGAATCAATAGGATTTGTATGAGCTGTTCATAACCGCACAATAAAGATGCCAGGATGTCAAATACCAACGTTTTGGGGTTGGTAACGTATCCCAAGCAAAGTAATGAGAAAAATGAGGAAATATAGGTAGAGGGCAGAATCTCTGCACATGCAGTCACCACCACACACTTATACTGGGTCATATGATGACCAGAGGGGATTAAGTTTATGTGAGTCTAAACATAATTTTTTAGGAAAATGTTACATATTTTGGCTTGTTCGACAGAGCTACGGTGTCTCTCACAGACAGGAATGATTTGCCACCAATCCTGGTCAGATGTTGTCCATGGCTGCAAAAGTCGCTTAGATTCACCCAGTGTGAGAGTTTGTGTGTGTGTGTGTAGTGAAGTAACCTTGCCAGTGACTTCAGCCAATCCCTGGAGCTCATTCTGAACGAATGACAACATCGTACTTTGTTTTGGTGTATGTTTGTGTGTGTGTGACTGTCAGTTTGGCGATGCACAGGGCCTTGTGCCTATAAAGTGCGATGACGGCACAATCATAAGAGGACAGAAGTGAAGGGGCATGCGCACGGAGACGTTCGGTTTGTGTGTCTTACTTGAGTGTCTCGGCCAAGTAGAAGCTCTGTTGTACATCGTCGTGGTTGGGAGTCGAAGCGTAGACGTCTCTGACGCCGCTGTAGCCTCCTTCTACTTTACAGTGCTGCTCCAAGGCCTGAATGAGGGACGGCGATCGAGACGCACAACAGGAGGAGACAAATCAGTTACAGGCAACATCAATCAAGCTCTTTGTGCACTTAAAATATCACCAAACCTCATTTAAACAAACTGACCTTACTGATTTGTCTTGTTTTTTCAGAACATGGGAAAAACTGACTAATAATTTGATGTTACCCTTATTTCTCCTCACGGAAATAAAATCCCTCTGAATTCAATCTGCACTAAGAACACAGATGAGAACCTTTTTGTCCAAATTGCTCATCTCTTCCTAAATGAAATGGGACAAAAAGTAATTTTCATTTCAATTAACATTTGTTTTACCTGAATGGCCTCCCAGCCCCACTCCCTGTATTTGGGGTCGTGGGTGAACCTCCACATGTACATGTAGGTCTCAATGACCTCGGGACGGAGGATGAAGTATTTCTCGTTCTGGCGGGTGGCGATGGCCTCGACCCCGCCATCGAAACGGAACGCCTCGGGACCCAGCTTCAAAGCTACGGAGGAGAGAAAATGTAAACAGTACTGTAGATAATAAGCAGCATACAGTCTAATTTGGTGTGTAATTACTGATTAATTACAGTGTATGGAATCAAAACATAAGATAGCCTTAAAGAGCAATGAATTGTGACTGATTCTCTTTCTTTTGAACTAATCGTTTTTTATTATTTATATTTACCCAGGTGTTTACATTTTGTTATGTTTAAATTACATATGGGTGCAGTGCAGAATAATGTTACAAACTTCAGGCCAGAGTTCACCTAAAAGATTATATAATCTCATTGGGTTTAGGGACACGCTGATTGACATTTTTCACCATTTTCTTACATTTTCTGGACCAAACAACTATTAATTGAGAGAAATGAATTACATCAAGAGTAACAGTAACATTAAAAAATAAAAAAATAAAAAACAAAAATTGCATTTGAAGCTTATTTTCCCTTGATTTTCTCCTAACTTTGTCTTGCTTTTGTTTGGCCTCTCCAGTTGGCTTTCTGTGTTATGTTGCTTCCTGGGTATCCTGCTGTTGCTTTGTCTGTCCAAGCACTTTGGACACTCTGTCTTTAAATGTGCTATATACATTAAGTAATCATCATTATTATTATTGTTATTACATTCAACTTCTGGTTGTAATGTTTCTGCAACACTGTCTTTAAAACATGGTGACTCATGATATGACGAAGGACTGGATTAAAGTGAGGGAGATAAACACAAAACTTTGATTGAGGACTAAAAATAAAAACCGATTAAAATAAATGAACGAGACCACTTTTCTTTGAATAAATGTTAATTTGATGTTCCAGCTTAAAAGGATGAAAAGTGCATTGACTTAATTGGAAAATTGCTTTGGAGGAGAAGATGCTGCCGTCACTAGGATAAATATAACTTGATAAATAAATGTGATAGAAACTTCTTAAAATGTGCAATATGGCACAGGTCATTGTTTGAAAACATGTTTGGTTCCTGGTCGTTATTTTATGCAGCAGCTGTAAATCTGGACATTAAAAAATAATAAAACTGTTCTTAGAATAAACATTTATGATTTGTTTTGACAGAAATGATAAAAAAGTTTTTTTCTTGATGGAGAATAGAACACCAACAACAACAAACTCAAGAAAATGTGTTTACTCTATTCATGTGCATTCACTCTTACATATAAGGGTTCCAAAAGGGTTCTTCACCAAACCTTTTGCTTCTGAAGAACCCTTTTTTGAAGTTTCATTTCTTTGGGTTCTTTGTACAACTACGAGTTCCATTAAGACTAAGAAAAGTCTTTTCATCCAAAGAACCCTTTTTGGGAGAAAATATCTTAAGAGTGTCTTCCTTAAAGAACTCCTTCATCAAGGGTTCTTTTTTTTTACCATAATATAAATGTCTTCTCTGTAGAACCCTCTGGGCAGGTTCTAAATAAAACCCTTGGTATATAAAAAGATTTTCAGCAGATCCCCCTGGGTGGGTTCTAGACAAAATCCTTGGACTATAAAAAGTAACTGGGTGGATTCTTGTGAGCACCTTTAGAGGGTGGAAAAGTTCTGGATAGAACTTCCAAAGAGGGTTTTTGGTGGAACCACTGTACAGTACCATTGAAGGGTTCTCCTTGAGAACCTCTAATAGGGGGCTCTGTGGACCCTTATAAAAAGTTCCACCAAGAACCAAAAAGGGTTCTGTTATGTGGACAAACCGTGGAATGTTTTATGGTTCTAGTTAGCACCTATTCATTTATTAGAGTGTATTTACCAGTTCTGGCGTAAGACTCGTGACAGGTCCGGGCGATCTCGGCGGCCTGCTCCATCTGGTGGCCCGTTTTGTCGCTGGGCGCCCCGTCAGCACCCAGAGCGATCATGCCACCTGCGAAACAGGTCAGGTGACCCATCTTATGCTCCAGAAGACCCCCCTTCCACTCCGCTATGTAGGTCAGCCCACCGCTCGACTTCCTCATCAGGTTGGTTTCTATCGCCTGAAAGACAAAGAGTGATGATCTTTAGTTTGGATCCTGAATCTGATGCAGACATGACAGAGAGAAAACTGTCTCTTCTCAGGTACATCTGAGAGAGCAGACTTTAAACATACATCGCTTTATTCTTTTACTCTTATATCTTGTTTTAATTTTACTTCTATACCAAATTTTCTTTTATTATGCCCTTTTAAAATTGTAACATTTTACCTTAACTTTAAATTGAGTTGTTCCAACTTTGTATTGTGTGTTTTAACTCATCTGTACAGCACCTTGAGCCTTCCTCTGTGTATGATAGATTATTTATGAATGAAATCATCTTGCCTTGGAAAATAAAATCAAACTTGCCTGACTACCATTTACTCCACACACACTGAGTTTTGAGACCCCAGTGCAACAAAGCTTAAAAGAAATTGGTTTGAGAGCTAAAAGCAACAAAAATAACATTTTTAAAGCTGAGCACAACATTTTTTCCACCCTGGAACGACAAGTGATATTATATTTCTTGTTGTTATCAGTTTGGCAATTATAATTTTTGGCTGGCTATCTGGCGTCTGTTTAAATTTCCCAACAATTAAATGCTTTGATGCCTGGAGGACAGGATGTGTGCTTTTCACAGAACTAAATTGTTGTTAATTGTTTCATCCATAACGATAAGACTGCTTCCTTCTGCACGGCCTCCATCTTATAAACAAGTGATGCACAAACTTAAGTAAACTCAAAGTCTGTGGATCTTTACAGGTAATCACGCCATGATTGCTTGAAAGAAATGATGGATCTGGATTCGGGATGTCAAGTAAAACAAAACTTCCGTACCAACTCGATGCCAAAGTTTTGAAAATGTAACAGTACTCTTTTCTTTCTTTTTTTTTTTTTACAGTACCGGAGGTGCAGTTCTTCCTGACCTGACAGATATGGCATATACACCTACAAGGGCTGTAGTCTGCTGTTAAATGCCGAAGGAAGATGAAAACGTGGTGGAAAAAACCCCCACAACTACACTGGTAAGATGCAGCCACAGCTCTGCCTCAACACAGACGAAAGAAGGAAACACCTCAAACTTTCTAACTTAATGACGTCCCTAATCTGGATGGCTGGATGGATAGAATATGACGAATATGCAGACTCATGTTTCATTTGCTCTGGCACATACTTTTGACCATCCGTTCAGAGAGATTTCTTCGAGTCCATCACAAGCTCTTATTTAAGATGGGGCAGCTTTGATAGATGACTGACAGACAAGCATCACCCATCCAGAATATGAATCAAGATTACCGCATTGTCGATTTGTCGCCTCATATATTTTCGGAAATAGATTTTAGTGTACTGTTTAGCTAGAATTTGAGCAAGTTTGTGACCAGTTAGATGTTTGTTTTTATCCTGCTTGAAAACAGACCAGGATCCACCCCAACTTGCATGTGTCGCTCAGCGCTACGTGACATTTTGAGGCATTTTGATTTGCATGGTTGTATTGCAGGTTTTGATTTATTTTGTGTATACCGACACAGGTATTTAAAGATATATTATACAACATTTTCCTAACAGAGTAGAGACTCACATAAACATAATCCCTAATTTATGACCAATTTTTCTCATTATTTTGTTGTGATCAGGACACTTTACAAACCCAAAACTCCAGGATTTGACGTCCTGGTATCTTTGTGGTGTGTTTATGAACAGCTCAGACAAATCCTACAGATTCTACCTTTAATTTTCACTCAGACATCCACCCTGTTGCTGCTCTCACTCTCTTCCCAGGCCTCTTCTTGGCAAACTCCACCAACACCTCCTGTATAATCCTTAAAGATGTGGAGGGATTATGTGTGTATTATATTAAGTGTCCCTGCATGGTTAATTCTGCATTTTAGTTACCGTGTAATATATTTGCTCCCCAGTGTGTAACAGATAAACAATCGGAGAATCCGCTTTCTCCAGCTGAGACCCATCGCTTGTCACCACAACTTAAGTTGACAATTTGTTTAAAAGCCGCCTGCGCCAGTGTGTGTATTGTCTGTTCACTTGGATTCATCTGCTCCTTGTCTTCGTCTTAAATTTAGCTCCGTCTGTCCCATCATCTTCCCATCTGCTCAAAATCACTATCTGGCTGTGAAGGATTAAAAGGGAAACACTAAATATTCGAATATTTTTGCACGACAGTGAAAAACAGACAATACTTAATAACAAAATTGCCACTTTAACTAAATTAAAAATCTGCATTAGTCAAACAAAACTTAATTTAGTCAAACACCAGTTATATTCTCCGTTGCCCCAGAACATATTTATGATAATAACATGGTCATCATTTAAATTATTCCTTTTATTATCTCATGAGCAACATTTTCAAGCTTCAAGGTTATCTGGGGCTGGACTTCTATAATACCCCCCTGCAGAGAGGAATAAATACAACAGCAGGGCCACTTTTCAATATCTAAAGCTGACCTCATGTTTGTTGTCCACTATTATCAAACAGCCATTTATTATAACTCAGAGGGTGCACGAGTGATGCAAAACCCTGTGGAGAAAATCTATGAAGCTCGCCACGTGTAAACAGGATGTTCAAACCCTGATACCGTCAAACAACTTCCAATTAGAGGGCACAGCTGTATATTGTGCATTCTTAGTTCTCAAGTGGTTATCCACATAGTGTTGAACTTTTCATATATTGATGCAAAACAACGCAGTGTTTTATTTCACTTTGGGATGTTCAGTCATGAAACAGACCATAGGCCTCAGTGGTAGACGTGCAACAGATTTGGAAATTACAAAGCATAGAGATCAGTGCTATAATATGATGTGATGGTTGGGACAGACAGGGACACTACTGACAGATGGTGCTTTTAGAGACTGACAGATAGGTGATGAATAATGATTTCTGTTTCAGTACATCGGCAGCTGCCAAAAGAAAGGAAAAAAGGCAAAATCCGTAAATAAAAGTTCTTCTAAAATTCACAGTCAACCATACCATATTAAAAGTTTGTCTTAGTTAGAGTGAGGAAGCTTGACCTTTAATATATTTTTCTTTTGTGTTTATTTCACACTTGCTTTGGCAGTGTAAACAAAACACAGTTTTCCGTGTCAGTAAAGCCCCTTTGAACTTAAATTAAATTAATATGATAGAAAAGTTGACTGTCTGTAGCTGGAAGGGTTACAACTGACCAACTTTTTAACATCAAAGGACGTCAACAGCATTCAAAAACTTCTACCCCTTATTATATTTTAGAAAAGCACAGCTACTGACTGCCTTTGTTTTTGCATTTGCAGTTGTACAAACGAAACAGAAACATTCAAGACGACTCGACAATATTTGTTTAGGTCATGGCTGGCTACAGAAAGCAGAAGCACTAAAAGTTGTAAAGATCAGATTTATCACATGATTTATCAGATCAGATTTATTTTCTAATAAAGGTTTTTGGAGTTCAAGTTAATTTTTCCCTAATTTAAAGTATAAGAAAAATAACTTCACTTCCAAATTTGGATCATTACCTCAACGCAAAATCTAAAATTAGCTTCCACATCAAGATTTAAAGACACAAAATCATTGATACGAGTGAGGTTAATGTTCTAACAACAAATGAGTTATTAACCTACAATAGTTATGATAGTGGTCAAATGTGAAATCTAGGGTTGCAACTACAGGTTATTTTCTCATTTAATTGATTAATCGCTTGGAATGCAGTACGTCAGAAAAAGAAAACTGTTCAAATCTCAATGATACTCCATTCTCTATAGCATTCAACTGAAAACAGCTGCAAATGTTCACAAATTAGAGGCTGGAGCCAGAGAATCTTTGATATTTTTGTTCGAAAAATGACTCAAATGATCAATCAGTTATTCATATAGTTGCTGATTATTTCCCTGTTGATCAGCTAATTGATCAAACTATTAATCAAATTGAATCAAAGTCACCTCCGCCCTTATCAAAGAGATTTCTAGTACGTGTTGTCGGCAGTGTGTGTGTGTGTGTGTGTTACCTGCAGGGCATCATAGTACATCTTCTTGCCCTCCTCATCAGTCTTGTCCGACATCAGCCAGGCCTTCAGCAGGTACTCATAGAAACTGTCCCCGAGGCCGCCCACAGACACGTGATCTGCAACACACAGATATACAAAGATTAGAACACACACACAAACATCTCCTACATGTGGGTTGGTTTTGATTACAACCGTTGGACCATCCATAGATCATCCTCACAGGACACAGGCTTAGACGTATGTGTGTAATATAAAGCGAACACACCTGCAGTCTATGATATACAGCAGCGTTGTGTGTGTGTATGTGTGTGTGTGAGAGAGAGGTTATTATCATAGGTGAGCCTCCAGCCAGCCGAGCTGTACTTTTGTGTATTTGCCCTGCTGATTGTCAGTGAAGGCTCATCCATATGCATGTGTCATTAACAGAGTCCAGCCTGTTTGTGGAGCGCAGAGATTAAATGTCAGCTGTGATCATCTTGAAGTGAAGAGAGAGGAGGCTGGCGGCGAAGATGGTTCGGTTTTGAGCTGATAAGAGCACCAGGCCTTCTAAGAATTCAGCGTTAAACCAGGAACACAAGCCCCACACAACCGAGAGAGAGATGGCTTAAAGGACCAGTGTGTAGGATTTAGAGGCCTCGAGCGATGAGGTTGTCGATTGCAATGAACTGAATACCACTTATCTCCACCTCCCCCTCCAAGCGTGTAGGAGAACCTACCATGGCTGCAAATCTCACAAAAACCATCAGAGGCCCTCTACAGAGCCAGAGTTTGAATATGGTTTGGTTTTCTTGTTCTGGGCTGCTATGACTACCAATAGGGCTGCAACTGTTTCAAATATTTTTATTGTGAAGCCTGGTGGTAAAAGGTTACAGAACAAGGTGCTGCCATGCTTCATTTCCATATAAACAAACATAATGCAAGAACACAACAGGAACATACTCCTTTCAACTAAAATAAATACATAAATATGAAATGATTAGGGAAGAAAAAACTGGTCCGTAGCTCCCCCATCTACCAAAATCCCTGTCCCCATCCCAATTCCCATCCCAACCCCTGACTGCATTTAAAACTGGGTTCCATCTGCCAGAGTAAAGGTCGCCAAATCTTCTCAAAATCTGTCAGTTTGTCCTTAATGATAAATCGGATTCTCTCAAGGTGAAATGTGTCAAATGGAACATCCTTTTTTCCAGAATAATGGGATTCACTTATTAACAGTAATAAGGCCATAAGCCAGGAGACGTTGTTGTTCCTGTTTTACAACTTTGGATATCCCCAAAATGATTAATGTCTGGGTCTATCTGGACATTGAGTACTTTAGACAAAAAAGAGAAAATATCAACCCAGTGAGCTTGTATTTTGGAACAGAGAGCCGAATTTGTAATATTTTTAACTGTATTAAACAGTGACGGGTGTTTATGGAACATGTGCATATGTAACCTAGACCCTCATCCCATAAGTCATTTTGTATCCCAGTAACCAAATTCCTTTTCCCACTCCGCTTTTATGATGGCTGTAGTTGGGCGATTTAGGTCAAATAATCGACTACTAAATTAATTTCCAACTATTTTTAAAAATAATAAAAATGTCCAAATTCTCTTTTTTCAGCCTCTCAAATGTGAATATTTTCTTCACTCCTCTATGACAGTAAACTGAATATCATTGGGCTGTGGACAAAACAAGACATTTGAGGACATCATCGTGGGCTTTGGGATACAGTTCAACCACCATTTTTCACGATTTTTTTGACATTTTATGGACCAAACAACTAATCGATTAATCGAGGAAATAACTGACAGATTAATCAATAATGAAAGTAATCGTTATTAAGCATGTTATGAAAGTGAAGCAATGTTAAACATAGTTAACCTCGTGAATAGGCAGCAGTTTAGATTAGTTTAGGCAGTAAAACTACTTTGTTAGGTTTAGGAAAACATTGTAATTTGGGTTAAAATGAATGTTATGCATATCACGTGACGGAGACCCATTCCCTCCGTAATGGGTCCCTAAGGTAACACACACATTACCTTACATTACACATTAAAGACTAATGAAAACATACTTATAGATAATATATTTCATTCCTGCCATATTTTGTGAATAAATCCCCCAAAGTCTGAGACACTGGACCTTTAAAATAGAGCACCAGTCATCTGCCAAACAAAACTTCAAGTCATAGAAAGTGATTACGAATTCATGAACAAACATATCTGTAATGTATAATTCAAAGCAGGGAGAGAGCGGAAACTATGACTCGACATTTCTTATCCACACATGGTAACGTTAACAGCCGCTTAGATAAAACCAAAACCTACTTTACATGACTTCTAAGTATGTACAGTCTGTGAAAGACACAGGGTACAGGGTAAGCAGCATTTCTGCGAGGCTGTGGTGCAGAGATATTTTTCAGACAACATTAGACTGCAAACATCCCTAGGTCATAATTTATTCAACAAATCCCATCACTA
>JAJHUR010086580.1:0-39888 GCA_027495735.1 Lutjanus campechanus
TGTTTAGCGGGATGAAGCTTGGGGAAAGTGCGATGTGTTTGGAGCAGTGTGATGGTCTTACCTCGCATGGTGTTGGCGGTGGAGCTGGTGCTGAGGCTCGCTTCCCAAAGCAGCAGTCATGAAGAAACAAACATAAACACTTAAAAAGGGGGGGTGAGGATGAGGAGGGGGATTGATGCAGGAGGGGGAGAAAAGATCCTCGGTTTTTAAAAATAACAACAACAACGAAAAGAGTGCAGATGATCTGCGTCGACGTCCACTGGCTGCCCTAAGTGGAGGTGTCTCTGCGCTAAAAGCATCCCAGAGCGGGGCGCAGGGAGGCGGGCTGAGGTCGATCGGTGCGTCGGTCGCTGCTGCGCTCTGGTCGTGTGGTCGCGTTTCTCATGACATCTGCGCTCTCACCTCAATGTGAGGGTTTCACTGTTTTCTGCGGGCTGACGGAGGGAGGGAGGGAAGAGCGTCTAGGAGAGGCTTTACCCGGCGGCCCCGATTGGACTGGAGCACTTTCCGCTCCTCCCACTCTCTCCTGCTCAGCCTCCGCCAGCCCGGAGTCAGCACGCACACACACACACACACACACACACAGTGAGCGCACTCTGCCGCTCCAGTCAAAGTTTTAATGTCACCTTCCGCAGTCAGTCAGCTCCATGCACAGAAACACTCCATCTTTAATCTCTTATTTTAGAGGCTTTTTGGAATCAAACATCCTGCCTGGTGGCGAGAGGAGATTATTTATTTCTCTTGGTGACATTCCAGTTTTATTTGTTTGAAATTTCTCATTAACATGTGGCAGTATATTTTTAATTCAGGGGTGTCAAACTCATTTTAGTTCATGGGCCACATACAACCTAATTTATAGGTTGTTTGTCTTTTTGTTCTGTTGCTAACATGCATCAGTTAAAAGTGAAATCATATAGAACCTCTTTAAAGAACAGTTCTGATCATAGAATGTGTTTGTTGTAACATCATTACTCACGTGATGTGTCACATACTCATGACAAAAACCACTAGTTTATCACCAAAGATGTGAGGTGTATTATTCAGTATGACCTTATGCATGAATAACAGATAGATTTTAGTTCAGCCTCCACAGTTTGCCAAGATACTTGATTATGCATCAAGAAGAAGTTTTGAAGGTGTTGTTGAGCAGCGCTGGACCAGATTACTGGACAGTTCTCCAGTCACTGAAACAGAAGTCAGTTGATTAATGTTGATTAATGTTTCCCAAAGCCCAAGATGACGTCAAATGGCTTGTTTTGTCCACAACCCAAATATATTTTGTTTACTGGTGTATGAGGAGTTAAGAAACTTTACTTTTTTTTTTTCCTTAAAAATTATTCAGACTGATTAATGGTTTATCAAAAATACTTGCCGGTTAATTTAATAATTGATTCATAATCAATTAATAATACAATACTCAATGACAAGTAAAACTACTGATGTTACAAAATACTTAAGTAAAAGTGCAGTTTTCCTCTCACAAACTACTCAGAGTATTAGTTACTTTTTAACCACTGATGGCTAATCCATTACCAATAGCAGGCATTCAATCAAAACCGGTTGTTTCTCCAAATCTGATGTTTAAATTAAGGCTGCAATGATTAGTAGATTAATAATTAGTCAATAGAATTAAATCATTTTTGATTGAAAAATATCACAGCTGGTTCCAGCTTCTTAAATGTTAAGAATTGTTACTTTTCTTTGTCATTTACTACAGTAAGTGAAGAGTCTTTGGCTTTTCAACTGTTGGTTGGACAAATTAAGCAATTTAGGAATTTTTTATGAGCACTGTTCACATTTGTTTTGACATTTTATAGACTAATCAATTAATCGTGAAGCAGATCAGCAGGTCACTCTACCTTCTACCCAGGATAGAAGTACGATTGTGCAGGTTTAAAGTGACTATTGAGCGCTACATTTGATAATATAGAAAAGTTACAAAATAGATCAGGCTGTATTGTCCACAAACACTTAAAAAAGAGAAATGTTGAACTGACTTTTAAAAACTACTTCAGTTGGTTAACAAGTTGTATGAAAACTATTGCTTTAAGACAGATGTACTTAATAATCGATTACTTTCAAGTCAACAGTCTGCATTAATGCAACCTAAATTTCAACTTAAAAGTTTCCAATTTTCCAACAATTATTTGTATATCCAAAGTAAAATACTGCTACTTAACAAACTAATAATATGGTTTTAGGAAAGGTAGTAAACTTGGTGTTATTTCAGTTTGTTAAAGATAATAGATATAATATGACTTAATGTATCAGAACGATAACTGGTTTCGTGCAGTGAGTTTACAAAAACTTAACACAATTTAACCAATTCAGACAGACCGTTACTGCGTATATATAATGTAACATATTATTTGATCATAAAATATAATTTAGTCTTGCTTTGGACTTAACCTTCCTTCTGAGTTACCAAGATAAAATATTACTTCAACTAGAGAGGGGAAATTTGGAAATGACGTGGACATTGTGGCATCACATGTACAATAGTTGGAGAAAAATCAATTTTACTGACATAAAAACAATCCACAAAAATAGGCTGCTATCACTAAAGCAGAAATCTGAATGGGACTCATTCAAAACATTACATTACTTTAACTGTTACTCATACAAAGATATTTGACTGGTTTTTCATTGCTTTCAATGTACTTACAGAATAAATAGACATAACAGCTGAGAGGAGGATAACAAAGCTGAACAATAAAGGTAAAGAGTAGACAGGACTGTTATGTACGCAAGAATGTCCAAAAAATATACACCTATTGTTTTTTTTAAACCTTACAAACAAGTCAAGTGTTGTTTTTTTTACCCTTATAAATACTGTAGTACATAGGAAATTGATATTGAAGGGAAATACATGGAGTGGATAATTATGTAAACTATATGAATATGTACGTGTCTATATAGATACAGTGTGTATTACAGTATATTGACAGTGACCATGTATGATGATATGTTAAAGACAGGACGGGTCATTTAAACTGTTAAAATCTGTAAAATTATAATCTATAATGGAAGTAAGATGTTAAAAAAGTCATTCACTTTACTATAGACTCAGCACCTAGTTCATATTGAATGTAAATTAAGTAAATTCTTTGTTTATTTAATTGTTGAAGCTTTAAGGGTAAAATTAGTAAGATTTGTCCGAGCTGTTCCTACACACACCAGAAAGATAGTTCCTTGTTGAGTCTCATTCCCAGGATGTCACACACCAAAGTTTCGGATTGGTAAAACATCCCGAACAGCAAAAATAATGAGAAAATCTGCTAATACAGGCAAAGGGCAGATAGAGATACAGCCACCACCATGCATTTCTAGTGGGTCATAAGTGATGATTGAAAGGGAATTGTTTACATGAGTCTATACATTGTTTTTAAGGAAAACCTTGCTTATTATGCCTTTAATATTTAATTGCAAATTGGCAAATTTGTGCATGGATACTTTATCACCACGGCAACTGATTATCTTAGATATATCAATATATATGTTATATATATGTAGCGGCTCAAAGATCTTATGTCACAGAAAGAGGAGCAGCTCAGATGACACGAGTTGTCTCAGGTGTCTCAGGATGGTTTTCAGGGTGGGGTCCTCTCCTTCCTCTGAGAAACACTGAAATACTGACCTGGAAAATGAAAGAGTCGGTTCATGTTATAGACCTCTGTGCTGTACAATGACTGACCCAGTGTAGGCTGCAGGGTATTTAAATTTATGTGCAGTACACTTATTAAACTTATGAGGAATGATGAACGTGTCTATAAAGAGATAGTTTGGAGTTTTTGAAGTCGTGTTATATGAGGTACTTATCCATAGTCAGTTTACATACAGTTGATGGCGGTCAGCAGGTTCCCAGTTTGAAGAGGCAGCAGGAGTACCAGTGTAGGAAGCTAAGTAATGGACTACTGTGGACAGGGTCAGCAGCAAAACATATTTTAGGCACCTGAAAAACAAATCAATATCAGTTTAAGTGCTATATTTAGAATATTATCACAGCTTTACCTTGCTGCCAGACAGGCTTTTCTGATGGGAAACTGCTGTTATATACGCTGAATATCGCTCCCTCACAAGCTACCAGACTCCATTGGTGAAATCAGTGATTTTTTTGCTTGCAGAATACGGGAGTTGCTGGTCTACCACTGCCTTGACTGATTAGTTTGTTTGTGTTATTGTGCAAGTTCTGTGTTTTAAAAGGTTAGTTCAGATTCACTTAAGTCACATAATCACACTAATCTAACTACTCAATTAACGCAGCGGGAGAACGACAATCTTGTGTTCTGCGAAGTAAAATTACTGTTTTACACCATGGAGTTTGGCTGGTTTGGAGAGAGTGATATCTGGCTATACAAGCATAGAGCAATTATGAGAAAATAGAAAGAAAGTATGTAAAAATATGTACAATCAATATATAACAGAAACACTATAGCGATAATATCAGTGTGTATGCATCACCAGGCTCATGTAGCAAGTATCACAGAAGTTAAATAAAAAATTTAAAAAAAGAATAACCCTAGTATAAGGTTTTTTATCCATATGTTGTCATGTATAAAAAGATCCCAAATTAAAACCGTAAGCAATTTACTTGATTACTTAAACCAAAATTACTTAAACAGCATTTGTATAGGAATTAATCAGTCTCAAGCCTTTGACGATAGTCAATGGTGAGAGACAAATAATATTTTGTTTCTGTTTGAACTGTGCCTTGTGATGTACATGTGATGTTTGTCAATTTAAAAGCTAATATCACAAGACAAGAAAGTCCCAGTTTGTGGTGGGTTTGTTGTAGTTTAGTTTTGTGTAAAACCACCCAGAGAACTACATCTCTTGTCAATATTCATCACCAGCACTAACATCACTGTCCGTTATCTTACCTGATGTGTTTTATCAGTGAGTCCTGGTCCTTTTATCAGCCTTTTATCAGATCATCATCATCGCACAAAAACTCACAGGCGTCGTAGCTTCAGTGACTAGTATTAGCTTTTGGAGGGAAAAAAACATGATGTCACTCATTCGACTGTTAGGTATGTAGTCTGTCTAATTATGTATCTACACAATTTGTGTTTCTTGAGTTTCTTGTCTTGTAAAATTAGCTTTTAAATTAATAAACATCATAAGTGTAGTTCATGACAAAATTCAAATGGGATCCAAAAATGTATTGTCTTTCGCCATTGACAACGGCCAATAATTTTTCCTAAATAAGGTCCCATTGTGGTTCACTGGAAGGGGCTTTCTATATGCAGTTAATCACTGTAAATGTGGTCATGATAGGCGGTTTCCACTGTGTAGCCTGCACTAAATCCATTTTGCTGCTGACCCTGTCCAAGGCAGTACATTGCTTAATTTCCTACACCGGTATTCCTCCTGCTTCTCCAAACTGTGGGTGAATCAATCGCCATCTACTGTAGGTAATACGCTGACTATAGTACCACATGCAGCCTCACTTCAGATAATCCAAATTATCCCTTTAGCACACTTGTACAGTCATGGTGCATTGAATTGCTTCACCTTCTGATGGGTTATCACAGTAGAAAATGATATAATATGTGCACCAAACGATGAGATAACATTTTTAATTGCTTGCTAGTCATCTGACTGTCCTTAAAAAAAAAACCCAACAGTATGGTCTTTTTCAAGGTTAAACAGGGACAACTGAGCCTTAAGACTATTTTACTACTACTTTTAGTACACTGGTAATCACAAGGGTGGACCCTGACTGACTAAGACAAAAAGAAAACCCCACCAAGTCTGCTTTGACCCTGGACCGACTCCCGGTGACCTTTGGTGCCACGCTTGCTGAAATAGTCTCGAAATATAAAATCTGATAGTGTCATGGATGTGTAGAGCTGAGTTTCTGTCCTCTCAGAGCTGAAAAGAGATGCTCCTGTCACACACGGTTAGCATCACACCCGACATTCGGTGTCTGTCATTAGAGTGGTTTTCTGAGAGATAAACCCTGTCGGAGCTTCTGTCCGTGTGTGCAAGGTAGGAGAGAGGCAGGTGCGGGTGAGAGGCACTTTCACCCCCGGTCTCTTTTAGCCTCTTTAGCTGTGGCCCAGGGAGGGAGAGACACACAGAGAGAAACAGAGAGAGAAACTGCCCCGAGCACATCTCCACTGACCTACATTTCATCTGTCGCTTTTTTCCACTCTTCCCTTTTTTTTCCTCCTCTTATTTCTCCTGTACCAACAGCTCCATAATTGTGATGTAATGACCAAAGCAAGCGTGATAAAATCCCAGACTGGTCAGGATGAAACGCTCCTGAAGACGGGCAGACAGAAGAGAAAGAGATAAAGAAAAGAGGAGACGGTGAAAGACAGACAGGGAGGGGGGTTGAAATGAAAAGAGGAGGGGGCAGTTAGCACTTCAAAATACAATAAAGGTTTCATCCCTTCCTGTCAGAGCAATAAAATGTGTCCTTATATGATCTGTATGCTGTACGGACTTGAATCCATCTGAGGGCCGGGGACTCCATTAAGAAGGATTACCCCTCATTGCCGAGTATTCATTCTTCTCCCAGAGCCACACAGATAGCAGAGAAATTACTTTAAACATGACCAAATATGTACCTCGTCTGTTGAGTGAGAATCATGGGGGAAAAAAGAGAAGGAGAACATAGTGGTTGTGTTTGATGAGATATACTGAGTGGAGGCTGCTCTGTCCATATGGTGGTAAAAGAGGGAGGAAGGGAGCAGGAGAAGCAGACCGGGCCATGCCTAAGGGCTGAACTTGGAGAAGGAGAAAGCAGCACTCCGCGCCGAGATGGGATCTGAGGTCCTTCTGCCTTTATGTTTCACTGACTGTTTCTATTGGCTGCCTGATTGCCTGCTACATTTCTGTCTGTCTGTCTACCTGTCTGGCTGACAGTCGTCCTGCATTGAAGGTCAAATGTATACTGACTGATTGGCTGATTGTCTGTGAGTCTGTTGTCCATCATTTTCTGTTTAATTTCTTCCTTCCTTTCCTCCCTTTTTTTAGCCATGCCGGCGGCGTGGCTCAAGGGATGGTGATGTTGATCTGTTGGTCAGTCCGCCACTTTGGTCCAGTCTGAAATATATCAACAAATGTTGGATGGATTGCCATGAAATTTTGGACTTTCATCTTTCCCAGAGGAAGAATCTAAATGACCGTGGTGATTCATGAAGTTCTCCACCAGCACCACCATGAGGTCAACACTTTAATCAGTCCAATATGACAAAGTACTTGAAAACATTCCTATCGGCCTCAGCTGTACTTTGTTTTTGGTGTCAATTAGGTCCATTTCACACTGCACTGCAACTTTAAATTTATGTAGACATTACCTGGAGGAGCAGTCTGTGAGAATGCAAATGTCACAATCAGTTGGACAGTCAGTTTGACTTTACCCTGCTAGCTACCTACTACAGTCTGTGCAAAGTCCAACTGAGCTAGCTTACATCCCCAGACTGGAATCTCTCAGTTAATTTGTGATTTCTAAGGGGCATTATCAACTGGCGCAGTCCAAAATGCCTCTGCTAGTTGGATAGCTCTGCAACCAATCAGAACAATCAAACATGTGTTGTAGCACCGAGCGACACATTCAGGTTGGGGCGGTGCTTCGTCTATTTTCAAGCAGGAAAAAATGGCAGGATGATCACAAACTTTCTTAAAGTACAGCAGTACAATTGAACACTAAAATGTATTTCTGAAAACATTTGAGTGACAATATAGGCCAGTCCTGAACTGGTCCAGTTTTGCCGCAGCACTGAGAACCAGAACTGAACCGTTACCCGCAGTTATGTCTAAATCAAATCTGCACCCGCCTGGGACTGTGAATATAAACCCCACGACCTGACCTACACCTGTGATTAAACACATGCACAGTCACTTACTTGGGTTCTCAACTGGGGTAGCACCAGTGCTCCTGGTGCATCTGTCTTTGTTCCCACAGTGACAGTGAGCCTAGCTTGCAGCCATCAAAAGCTAATACTTTGTACAAGCAGCAAAGCCACTGTCAACTTTATTCTCACAGTCTTTGATAGCACCAAAATCTTTCCAAACACCACTGACAGAAAATTATAAATAGCCGATCAACTGATATCAGCCGATACAGTTTAGGACTCGTTATCACTTGTTATTGTCAGTTTACACTACTGTGCACCTCCTGCACTCCTGCTGTGTTCCGGGAAACAACTCGCTTCAACAACTGATTGAATATTAAATAGGAATTCCACCAATTTAATATACAGTCTGTGGCTCCAATGCACTATTTGGACTGCTGTGCTCATTTTTGCACACGCAAGCATTACATATGGTTCCTTTAAGACTCTACCTGCTTCACAGAAATGTTGTTTTGAAGGAGGAGCAGACAGGAAATGTGTTTAAACCATATTCATCAATCGGTGTATGCTTAGTTTCCACATAGTACTTTTTTTTTTCATTCTTTCACAGTTAGCGTCCATACAATAGGTGATCTGATTAGAGTTTAAAGCACCTTGCTGAATTAATCTTCAGCATACGAGGAAAAATGTCAGTACATAAGTATTTTTGCTATTAATCCTTAATCTATTTGGATTGACTTTGAATGAATTCATGCAAGCAAATAACATAATCTGGACTCGTTCATCTTTGAGTTTGGATGTTATGCAGAGGAAACAGAATGTGAATTCAACTCAAACAGAGCAAAAAACACTGAACCAGAGCTTCCCTGATTACTGGGAGTTGCCAAGTACACCCTCACACACGCACACGCACACGCACACACACACACACACACACACACACACACACACACACACCTACACACACCACACACACACACACACATAGATACACAGTATCTCAACAACAAAACAACACTTCAACCTGGTATTGTGTGTGAACAACAGTACACCAGTGGAGAGATACGACTGTGTGCTGAAAGACAAGAGAAAACAGCTACTGTGAAGAGAGCAGGATATGATAGCCTTGTTTCTTTTAAGGCTGTTCATTCATACCAGTCAGTGCTGCCCTTGAATCGACCACTAGGAAGTTAACTTATATATAATTAGATAAGTTTCCTCTTGAAAATAAGAAATTAGGCCACAGGTCTCTGAGGAATCTCCCTCTCCAATCTGACGACATGTTCCACACTGCCTCTTATTTTCCCCTGAAACAAGCAGGTGATTTTTCACTCTGAAACTATATGTGTGTGTGTGTGTGTGTGTGTGTGTGGGTATGAGCACGTGTTTGCGACTTTGTGAGTGTGTTTGTGTGTCTGTGCACGTGTCTTTTCATGCATTTTTTAATATGTATATGTGAGCATGACCGTATACGTCAAAGACAGGCTGTTTTTGCTGGTGCGACATAAGGAGGCTGCTCTTTTTTTTTCTCTTTCATTTCCACCCAAATTGTTTCACGTATATTGCCTCCCTGTAATGTGACATTGACACATTGACATGTCAAGTTGAGAGCTCAGAGAAAGAAAAAAAGAGAAGCCAAAGAGGGAGAGATGAGAGATGGAGAGAAGAGGACAGAGAGAGGGAGAGGCAGAGATTGAAAATACACTTGAGAAATTTGCCGAGAGATACCACAAGTGACATAGGCAATTTCTGTAGAAAAATTACTTCATCATAATTTCAATCCCAAAAAGAATTGAAAGGAAAGCCCTGAAGGAGGAAGGCCAAGTCACCTTGAGAGGCATTAGGGGAAACACTTACCCACCACACACACACACACACACACACACACACACACACACACACACACACACACACACACACTCTATCTCTCTCTCTGAATATGGCTCAGTACAATTTTACGTCTTCATGCAAATCATAATTTTTATCCTCATGTCTTCCTGTAATGAGTTATTCCATTATTTGTATTCAGACACTTTCTCTGAGTCCATTTTTTGATGCTACATGTTTGTGCTCTGAGGTTCTGCTTAGAACCATTTGCTTCTGAAGAACTGTTTTTGACAAAAAAAACAAAAAACATTTGTCAAGGGTTCTTTGTAAGACTAATGGTTCTATTAAGAACTCTTCATCAAAAAAAAAAAACAACTTTCTTGAAAGAAAAAGTATTTTAAGGATTGTTTAAATCTGTAAATAACTCTTTGGTGGGTTCTGGATAAAACCTTTGGAATATACAAAGGTTCACTGTAGAACCCCCTCAGCGTGTTCCATATAAAATTCTTGAAATATAAAAAGGTTCTCGGTAGAACCCTCAAGCGTGTTCTAGATGAAACCTTTGGAATATACGAGGTACAGGGTTCTTGGTAGAATCTGCAGTGAGGGTTTTGGTCTGAACCTTTGGAATATAAAAAGGTTCTTAATAAAACACTGTGAGGGTTCTTGTTAGCACCCTTAGAAGGTGGAAAGGTTCTGGATAGAACCCTTACACTGTAGTTCTCTGTAGAACCTCTCTCAGGGGGTTCTGGATGAAACCTCTCACAGATGGTTCAAGGTGTAACCCTTTATGTATGTCTGTAAGGGTTCCAAGTGTAACTTTATAAAAGCTTCTACCAGGAACTAAAAAGGGTTCTCCTATGGGGAGAAGCTGAGGAACCCTATATGGTTCTGGTTAGCACCTTTATTCTTATAGTGTATGTCAGTATCAGAGTTAAAAATATACAACCTATTAGTCTGGCTGCTACTATTACCAGCATCATCTAATCAAAGCTTTATATAGAACCAGTGGTTCAGACAAACAGTTTCATGTCTCTACCTCACAGTGCCAATCATCAGATTTTAATTGGATTTCTCTATTATCTGTTTTTTTTTTTCACACAAAGCCATTAAGATATTAAATCTAGTTTTACTTTGAGTCAGTCATTTTCCCCTTCTCTACTCTCTCCTTGTTCCTCTTAATACACACACACACACACACACACACACACACACACACACACACACACACACACATATATATATTTTTCGGTAGGCATATCGAATATGCCTCTGTAGCCCGAGGCCCTCTCTCAAAATAATTTAGTCGTCGTTGATTTCTTTGGGAGAGCTTAATAAACGTTGACGTTGAAACGGGGAGGAAATTGCAAACTGGGACTGTGTGTGTGAGGAGGCTTTCATGTTCAGGGCTACTTGATAGTTATGTTGATTTTCTGAAGTGGTTGGTAATGATATAAACCAACGGAGGATACGGCAACAGCTTTGCAAATCAGCGTCTTCGTTTAATATTCACTGATGGTTCGTGAAAGAAGGGACGGCCTGCAGAGAGAGACACTCCCTGACATTCAAGTCTTTATTGAAGAGCACCACTGTGTCTGATCTGAGTGTGTGTGCATTTTTAGCCTTTCAGGAATAATTAGAAATCATTTTATGTCACATCCTGGACTGTCGTTTGGTGTAATGTGCAGTCAAAATCAGATTTCAATCCCAGTTCTCTTAAACAGGGTTGGGAGGGTTGCTTGAACAAATTCAATACAGTGCCTGTTAAAAAATTAGTCAGTATCACAATATTAAAATAAAGTAACTTGATTACTTCCCATTACTCTTTGATTACCTCAATACCAAATATTTAGAATTTGTTTAGCCTAATATAATGCTTTATGTTTGATGTAGGTTTATTAATTGTTTGTCCAGATATTCCTTCCTTTGTTATGCGTGAATACACGTTTAGATTAATAGTGGTAATTATGCATAATTATGTCCTTTGTTAAGTACGATATTCACACTTTACACTGAAACTTCAAGCAAAATGTTATAAACTGTGAGTTCTGGAGCTTGTGTTTTTTACACACACACCATCCCTGCCACCAGCATCACCACCTACACTCTAAAATTATGTTTCAGTAGTGGCAGTCATAGCTGTGGTATTAAGTATTTAGGTTTGCCAGCTAACTGGATTTCTGTGTAGCTAATATTAGCAGTTGGTCTCACCTGTAAGGTTAAATGTTTCTTTAAATTACATGTTTAAATTACATTCTTTAACTTGGATAATGGCAGCATTTTCAGCTGGAAGACACTTCCAGCATCTGATTACATCCATTACCTGCTTTGTATCCTAATTACTATTACGTGTAATCCATTATCGCCTAAGCCTGCTCCTTAAACAACCTGCTTTAGTGAATTTTAAAGGAACAGTTCACCCATAAAATTAAAAATACATATTTTTCTTCTTACATGTGGTGCTATTTCTGTATGGATCATGCGATTTTGTGTATGTGTGGGTGTGTGATCAACAGACCTTTAGCTTGTCCACAGCTAATCTGCTGAAGGACCTCTGAATTTAGGAAAAACTTGAAAAACCAGCTCAGTGCCAGCAAAAGCTGTGGCCACAGGCATTATGGTTTCCAGTCATCTCATTCTTGTGAACGCAATACCTCAAGAACATTTACATTTATAGTGATAACTTCCATTTAGCCAAATAATACACTTAATACCTTTTATTAAGTCCCTTCAAAGTTACAGGTCAATATAGTGGTCATTTCCATATTAAATTCCTTCAAAGTCTTCACCGGGTAAGAGGAAAAATATATATTTCTGATTTTGGGGTGAACTGTCCCTTTAAGCTTTTTTTTCCTTCTTTATTCTCTTGAGGCACCACTGGCTTGATTTACAGTAATCCCTCTCATCAAAACAAACAGATGTATCTTTTATAACCACCTCATCTCATAGCCCTTCCTACTCCTAACGGTTGACCTCTGACCTCCACCCTATCTGTAGGTGTCCAGTCCGCGGGGTGGGGTGGGGGGGCTTTTCTAGAAGACCAATAATGGAGCCCTGAGGGACGCCACCCAGAGATCCTCTTACTGTCTGTCACACAGGGGCAGCACTAAGCACTATAATCTGAAGGGAGGGGGAGCGATCATCTGTGTGTGTATGTGCGATGATGATGGGGTTGGGAGTGGGGGTGGGACTGGGCAGCGTGTTTTTAACCCCTCCCTCGCCCACATCCTCGTCCCCTCTCGTTAATCTGGAGTCTAGCATGTGGATTAGTGGACACTCTGCAGCACCACTGTTTGACAGAACACAGCGTTTCCTACAGAGCATATAAGATTACGTCTTTAAGCAGTTTACACTCACAGCTCGGTGAGAATATTGGAGTTAGCACATTGGCTAATGACATCCAGCGTAATCAGAGTGCTGGCGCATACTTTAATGCTGTGGTCTGATGTATATATGTGAGTGTAAGAGCACATCCTGCAGTCTGTGTATGTGAGATTATGCATGTCTTTCCCAACAGGTGTTATGACTTTTTCCTTTTTCTTCTCCATGCATTGGGTGCCAGATAACTCCCTATCCACCAAACACACCCCTACCGCCCCCCTCAAACACACTTGCACACATTCACACACAAACACATACAGCTTCATCATGTTAATACGATCATCACCTTTAGCGTTGGGTGGATGATTTGACATCTCTCTTTGTTTGGGCTGAGGTAAAATGAGTCTGTTAGTCTGTTAATCCACCAGGATTAAGAAACAACAACAATCCCCCATGGAGTGTGTGTGTGTGTGAGAGAGAGTGCAGTACAGTATGTCCGTACAGTGATGTCTGAATTTTGATTTTGATACTCCCCGTCCTTAAAATTTAGAAATCAAGAGAGAAATATTACTTTAAAGGTTTGATGTAGTAACATGGTAGGGTGGTGGTGATGATGGTGATGATGATGATGAGTAGTAGGAGGAGAAGAATGGATGTTGAGGGAGGGGTATAGGGTAGAAGAGTGTAGGGATTAGTTGATATTTCCCTGGCATTACGTACGCTTTGGCGAACATCTACTTAAGTCCTGCCTTATGCGCCGCTGTCTGGAACACACACACAAAAAGCCCTCTGTCCCATTCACACACACAAAGACTATTAGTACAGTCCAGCTCATCCTCTCAATAAGCAGAAGAAAAGAGAGAAAAACATGTTAAGTCTTTGTCCTCCTCTGTCTGGGCCCATTCATTCTCCCATACATGGGAGGAAGAGTAATGGGGAAGAGAGAAAGAAAAAATT
This sequence comes from Lutjanus campechanus, assembly GCA_027495735.1. Lineage (NCBI taxonomy): Eukaryota > Metazoa > Chordata > Actinopteri > Lutjaniformes > Lutjanidae > Lutjanus > Lutjanus campechanus. The sequence continues at coordinate 13,911 of JAJHUR010086580.1, forward strand.
GGAAAGACATAGATGATGATTTGTCCATTGAGGTTTATGGTTGAGATGGTAAACACTAAGTTGCTACAGAGCGGCCTCAGTGAGTCTGTGTACTAACAAAAGAATGGCTGCTGTGCCTAAAATAATAGGATTGTGTATTTACAATATCACTGATCATGTATGTGACTGGATTCACTGAAATTGTAAAAAATTTGGTCAGAAACTGCACTGATTTCAGCACCGATGGATAGTTTTGATAACTCACACTACAGATAGAATGTTTTTTGTTAGTATAGAATCATATTAATTATATAAGCAGAATATGTTAAAAATTGAATATAATATTCACAAGTATGTTTTCATTATGCTGCTTCCTAACATACAGTGAGTGAGCAAACTCGAGTGGATGAAGAGCAAAAAAATGTCCAGATATACTCCGATCGAGGTTGCAGCAGTGCCGCTTGTGATTTCTCCCTCTGCGAATAAGTAATTCAGGTGTCAAAGTAATTCATTCATAACTAATCTGTTTTTCTTACAGGAGAAATCTGTAATATATTAGCTGTAATAAAAGTCACCAAACTCAAAGTCCAGAGTGTGTGTTTTCAGATCAGTGGGCTTTTGTTTTCAGGATAATGGTCTTATCTTTACATTGACTGTCATAGACAGCTGATCAACTTACAGTGGAGGACTTGTTGTTAACTTGTTATTATTTGTTATATGCCTGAGCTTCCCCTGAGCCTGGAGAGGAGGGAGCGGGGGAACCAACTCACTCATATATTGAACAGGATTTCAACCTATTTAACCTACAGTCTATGGGTTCACCTCGCTATTTGGACTGCTGTATTCATTTTTGCATGCACCATTGCTACACAGTGCTCCTTTATGTCAGCCTTGTTTCAATATAGTTGAGGGACAGTTTAGTTATCTGTCAATCCCAGCAACTCCCAGATTTCCGTTCAGACCTTGTCCTGATAAAAAGGATTCTATGGATCATGTGTCACGTCTCAACCTCGTAAATTCATCTCTTGTTATCTATGTCGACTGCTGACTGAGGGGAAAACAGAAATTGATTTTGACCAAAACCTTTTTATATTCCAAGGGTTTTTATCTAGAACACACTCAGTGGGTTCTCCTGGAACCTTTCTATATTCCAAGTTTTTTTTTAAATATTTTATTTAGAACACACTCAGGGGGCTCTACAGAAAACCCCTCAAGAATGGATGAAGAATTCAAGGAATTCCACTATCCTTTTTCTTCCTAAATGGGTTCTTTGGATGAAAAGCGTTCTTAATTGAATCCTTAGTCTTACAAAGAACCCTTGACAAACCCTTTCTGCAAAAACGTGTTCTTCAGAGGCAAATGGTTCTTGGTAGAACCACAGCCCTTCAGGAAGAACCCTTTTGGAACCCTTATTTCCAATAGACTTATCCATTAATCGACTAATCATTGTAGGTCTATTATTAGAGGATTTGTGCACAGTCTAATGATAAACAATAGAATATAGGTTATGAGCAGACACCGTGAAGTGTAAAAGTTCATAAATGGTTAATTGATGACTGCCCTCCTTACTAGCGACTGAAATCAACTGAAAATTTAATCAGAAATTCCAAAGACAATTGTTATTTACATAAAAAATGCCAGAAATATCTTACAGTAAAGACGTAAAATAAAAAGGGCTGGATGCTAATATACTGCTGCATGTTTTGATGCATATTCTCAGTGCTATTCTCTGATATTAAAGTGATAATTTAATGTGTCTGCTGTCCTCCTCCTGGGATTTTTCCAGTGCTCTCTCTCTGTTTCTTTTGCTTTACATACTGTACTTAGCCATCGCTCTCTCTTTGCTTTAGTGGCTGCCACTTCCAATCTCTCCTCTCCTCCCATCCCTTCCCCCTTTTAACTCATTCTGAATTATCCATAGCCGCATCGCTCCCTCACTTTCCCTCCTCTCCCCCTCTCCATCCCCCTCTTTCCTGTCTGCATGTTCGCTCGCCTGCGCTCTGTCTCTCGTTTCCCCGTCTATTCCCCCCTCTTCTCTCAATTTGCTCTCTTACTTTATGGCAGCCTTTCACTTTCTGCATCCTCTCTCCTCCTCGTCTTCCCCCCCTCATCCCGCTCTCTATTCCCCTCTCACTCTCTCTGTTTCTCTATGTCTCTCACTTAGTGTAACTGTAGGATATAGGTCAGCAGGGCGGCTTGGCTGACTCGTGTCTAGACTCAGCCTCAGTCTTGGGGGCATGCAGTCACACAGCGGAGCACATTGACCAGCACAATCACCGCACCACACTGGAGCTCCATTGACTGCCTGCCTGCCTGTGTGTGTCCGTGGATAACACACGCAAATACACACACACACACACACATACACACACACAGGAAGGAGGAGGAAAAAAGCTGAGGGGCAAAGTTCTTATAAGGAGGCTTCGCAGCACGCTGGGCATTACCAAAAACATTAACGCCATCTGTGAAGAGAAACAGAGTGGTAGAAATGTCAGTGTAAATGCCATTAGTTGGGAGTTGATATTTACAACAGGGCAAACATGACCACGGGGCGCTCCTTTAAATTGATCTGAAATTTTCAAGCGTGCATAAATGCAAATTCAGTGCTGATGAAAGGAGTGTTAATGTGGCATTCTGTAAAGTTTCCTTTGTTGAGTTAGATGGATATTATTACCCAAAAACATGAAATGGAAATGAAATTAGATATGGCATTCGTGTGGCTGTCTGAGCTGAATGCACTGTAACCACGTCTGTGTTGGAGTGTTTTAAAAGGGGGGTCGGCAGCTGTATGGCAGTGGGTGCTGCAGGGTGCAACATGCTGTGGGGAAGGGTAGATGGGGTGACTGTATGTGTATGTGTGTGTGTGTGTGTGTGTGTTAGGGCAATGATTCATTCAACTGAGTCTATGTTCCACCCCTCCTCCTCTTGCTCTTCCTCTCACTCAGTCTGTGGTCCAGATGTGATCCCCCTTCTTTCTCCCTGGATACTGATTCAGTCCCTCCACCCAGCCTGCCAGCCCTCTGTCTCCACAGCCAGACCAATGAGGTGATGGGTACAGGAGGGGAACATGCAGTGGGTGCACATTAGTTAGATGTGGCATACACAGCCACACAGCTATCTAGTACCCTGGTTAGCTAGGAAGGTATCTATCATTGACATGCATATATTTAAAGATGGACAACATGACAACTCTCCAAAATTAAAGCCAAAATGTCTCAATCACCCTCTGGTGGCTGGCTGCAGTATAGGTCATAAATCCTGCCCCCTTTATGTTAGCAGATAGGACATGGACTAAACACAAACATCAGTCCACTTCAATTTTATTTATTTTTTTCTCAAAGATGGTTCCTGCCATTTTAGGTAGTTCTTATCACACTGATGTTTATTTATCCAGTACATCTGGTTTAGGACCCTGTGGCTCTATACTGTAGGGTCTCACAATTGACACAAATGGGATGAAAATCAAAGTAAATGTACCCCAGCCTCAAAACATGCATAATGGACTACTTAATTGTGATAGAGGACCTTCCTCAGTGGAAGGGATGCGAACTGGAGCAGGTAGAAGGCGAAACACCACTTCTTGACTGGCAACATCTGATTGCTTTGGTTTTTTGCAGTGCTGATGTCCTGTCCTGGTCCATGTGCACACCAAACAGGCTCAGCAACGTGTTGCCCATTTGAAAAAAACACTTGCCCTGGCCTTATTTTAGCAGAGCTTCTCACACATGCAAATTTCTATTTGCTCAATAGGAAGGATGAGAGACTGATTAATAAAGTTGAGCAGCAGCACATTTTATATGAGCACCAGCAGCTTTTTTTTTAATGGGAATATCCTCAAAAGGGACAAGGTTTGGAAGTAAAACAGGGAGTTGTAAGTAAGTAAGGTGTCCTCCAACTATAAAGAAACAAGTCTGTGATTCATGCACATGCATGTGAGCAGGACCACGCACATCAAACTTGCACAGGGCCTGGCACCCCTGCTGCGACAGCCTTGGATGCTATAAAAAGCAGGTTTCACGTAATGATAATAATGACAGCTGATCTCTGCTCACAATTGAGTTGGTTGGATGTATGGGTGAGACCTTAATACCACAGCTCCACCTACGATGCTGCACAGACTCTTGCTCCAAATAACATCATCAGCACATTATGGGAACGTATCACAACTCCTGAACTTGGCGCTTTCAGAAAATTTTGACCTCGGAGGATCTATGTAATCTATCTGTTAACTAGGAAGGTAGATATTGATCTAACATTATTTATCTAACTGCTAGCTGACTTGATAGCTAGCTAAGTATTCAGTCACCTATCTATTAGCTAACAAGGTAGGAATATATCTAACGTTATCTATCTAACTAGCTTGCTAGATAGCTAGCTAACTACCATCTATGCCATCTTATCTTGTCTTATCTATTTAGCATTTGAGGGGAATTATTGATTATTTTTTATTTTGTGACATTTTGTGCCGCCCTCCCAACATTAACGCTGATTTCAGCCTGAATGGAAGGGACAGTGATACATAGAAAAGATGATTCCTTGGTGTATCTATCAGTGCATGGCATAGTGGAGATGGCTGCTATTAAATAGGCTATATAGTTTAAATTTCAAAATGTATCCACCCATCTATCTATCTATCTATCTATCTATCTATCTATCTATCTATCTATCTATCTATCTATCTATCTATCTATTTATTGGCTTTCAGTTAGCTATTCTATCTATTAGATAGCCTGGTAGTTTATGTCTATCTAGTCTCTCTCCACAGTGCACGGCGCTGGAGAAAGGTCTGGCTCCCGCATACACATTCTGCTATACGGGGAAAAAATGCCCAGCCTTGTTTGCGTTCCAAACATCTTCAACAGTGCTAAGCCCAAGATGCAGCAATGGTGCTGCTGCAAAATAATGTCAAGGGGGAACTTGATGTGGTGAAACATTCGCAGGCCGGGAGGTGAGCTCTGGTATTAAAATGACTACATCCCTGCAAAAGTTAGCTTGTTTATGTTCGTACCATTAGTGTCCCAGGTGCTAATTTGCCATTTTCAGTGTGCAGGATGCAGCTAAGTGATTGTTTTCATTTTCCGGGGAAAATGTAGATAATGGACTTCACTGTCACTTGAAGCAAGTGACCAGTGCCAGGACTTATACCAGCTGTGTGCATCTGGTGTGTGTATCTAATGTTATCTATTCTACTAGCAAAGTTACGTACATTTGGGTAATCTATTATTGTCCCTCAATCTATAAGCTGGCTAAATCACCACCAAAATGATTTTGTGACTCCTCGTTTCAGTTGTTTATGCAATGGTTTTGTTATTTCTCGATAATGATTATAATTTGTAAATCATTGTTTGTTAGTCTGCCTGGTAACAGTGGCTTCCCCACTCTGCCACGCTGAAATATTGATACATGAATGGGATCAGAGTTGTGTTAGTGTACTATACTGTGCATGTGTGTGTGTATTGTCAGCATGTATGAGTGTTTCAGAGTGTGTGCGAGCTGTAGAGAAAAGTGAGTCTTCTCATGGCTTTTAGAAGACAAATCCAGCCTGTGATGTAGCTTCATGTTACCTTACTCCCAGCCCATAAATAATGTTATGTCTGCTGTCTGCCCTGTTTACCTCCTCCTCCATCGACCTCACCAGTTTTGTTTCTTATTTTTACCCTCTGCTTTATTTTTTACCTCTCATTTAAAAACGTATTAAGTCACTCAGTAAGTCAATCACAGTCTCTTTCTCTATAACCCCCCTCCCAGCCCCTGTCTGTCATCCTGTCTTTCTCCCTTTATCTTTAGAGTCTCACGGGTTAAAAGCATGAAAGAGCTTCCTTTTTTCACTAATGAGAAAACCTGCTGGCAACTTCAGCTCTCAAATACAGAGAGACACACATGTATACAGGTACACAAACACACACTGACACACACTGAAGAAAATCATGTACAACGAGATCAGGTACAAATTGGTTTCTAACATAGTGAGAGTGTCATCTTACACTAATGATGTTTCATTGTGTAAGCTAATTAACAGGTCTTTATTCAGAGGTGGGGAGTAACTAAGTACAAATACTTTGTTATTGTACTTTAGTAAAGGTTTCAGGTATCTGTACTTTACTTGAGTAAAAGTTTTCAGTTTTGCTCCCTACATTTTAACACAAACATCTGTACTTTCTAGTCTGTACATTTTCAAAACAGCCTCATTACTTTTTTATCACTTAATTATTATTGATTATTTTTATTTGCATCATTACATGCCGTCTTCCCAACGTCAAAATTGATTTCAGCCTAAATGGATGGAACAATAACATGTCCCAATGTGTAGAAAAGATGATTCCTTGGTGTATCCATCAGTGCATAGCATATCAAGCATGGCAAATATAACAAGACAATAATGAGATAAGATTTTTTTTTAAAGTAACAAGACAAAAAATGACATAACAAGACTAAAAAAGACAGAACAAGACAAAAGACAACACAACAAGACCAAAAAGACGTAAAGAGACAAATACGTAACAATACAAAAAAGATTTAACAAGATTAACAACAATATAAAAATGTAACTATACAAAAGAGGTGTGTCAAGATGAAAATGACATAAGATGACGACGACGATGGAAAAGTTCCTCCAGCCCGAAAACACAGAATAAATCAAGACATAAAAGACATAAGAAGGCACAACAGACAGAAAGGGAGACTCAACCGCAGAGAAAAGATTCAGTTAGCTATACACAGAAACAGTTGGTTTATTGTTTTACTTTACTTTTTACCTTTTTACAAAACAATCTTTACAAAACACAAAAAAAGAAAAGGCTGTCTGAGCAAAATAAGCAAAGTGAAGTAAAGCAGTGAAAACATTCTAAATATAGTATAAACTTAAACTAAAAATACTTTTGTATTAAGTGTCTAAAATACTTTTTTGTTGCTTACCCCATCTAAAGCAGTTCATTGCTTAGCCTCCGTGCTGTTACTCCTCTCTGCCTCCCCAAACTAGAGGCATGCCGACTGCCATCTACTGCAGCCAACACACTGATTATCGACAAGCACCTCATACAGCCTCATCTACAAAAATCCAAACTATTCCTTCAAGTTGTGAGGTACTAAAAACGTAGTTCATGCTTTCACTTTTTAAAGAAGTTGAATCTAGTCTTTTTTTTCACATCTGTACTTCTACTTAAGTGTCAATTGTGTACTTTTGCCACTTTTATCTTTATTGTATTATGTTAAATACTAGATCCTGACTGGTTAATTACAGCAACTTAAGGTCTGCTTTTTCTGTATAACAGATCACTGCTATGAAGAAAAGACTGTACAAACACAAAAGATGTGTCAAATTATTGACTTTTGCTGGTTCCACTTCATGTCAGGGTTCTTGTCAGGGTTTATATTGCAATAATGATGAATGACCAGCTCCTGTACATTATCCCTTAGCTCACCTAGACAAACATCCTCTCTCAAAGAATCATAAATTAACCAACAGTTGATTTACAGACATTTTATCATATAATGTAAACACATGCATGCATGCACAGGCATACACACATGCATGGATGGCTGTGCATTTACCCTCCATGCATATGCTAACATTAAACATACGCAAACATTTTCTCTGCACAACTCACTTACACAGGCCTCGTTATATCATCCCACAAATGATCCTCCATCACCTTGATGCTAAAAAACATCAGAGAAAATGTTTTTAGAACAACAGCGGAGCAGCTTTGCTTTCTGTTTCCATCTCTTCTCTTTTTCTCTGACTCTTTTTCAGCCGTGCCAGAACCAATTTCGCCTTCTTTCTGTTTGAGAGGCTGCAGACGGGCTGAAATCAATGGACGTGTGGTTGGAAATCTCATTACAGGGCATTATGAGGCAGAGATGTTGTTATGATTACTCTGTAATGTTACCTTTGCCGGCACATGTAATAATGCTGGAGCTGAAGGACGCCATGTTAGATCCTTCTCAGCACGAAGTAATCAATCACACGTATCCTCTTGATACAAGAACAAACAACTTGACTTTCAGAGTATAATATGTTTTTTTTGTTGTTGTTGTTTATGCTGGAGTGTTCATGTGTGCGTAATGAGTGACAAGGTTGTAAGGTCAGTGATTTCTGACCTGTGTGTGCTGATTGTGCCGCTTGGTCTCTTTGTTTTGTGACCTTGTTTTGTTTGTTTCAGTCTACAAATTGAGTATTTTACACAAAGTCAATCATAGTAATTGCCAATTTATCTTTATTAAACATCAAAATGTGAAATATTTTCTGGTTCTAGCTTCATATATCATATGTCTCTGGACTTTGGCCTGTTGGTCGAATGAGTCAAGCCATTTAAAAACGTTAGCTTGGGCCCAGAGAGTTGTGGTGGGCATTAATGTTATGGACCACATGTTTTTTTTTTCTTTACTTGAACATCATTGTTTGTTTGTTTTCAACAAATAGAAATAGGAGAAATAGGGATTATGTGTGGCTGAGTGAGATGAGAGTCTAGAGTACAATCTAAACAAAAAATGTAGTTCAAGCCCTATATAATGGAGTAATAAATAAGGGAAACATTGACTATTTATGTTGCTACAGGATAATGTCTCAAAATTGTGGTGAGGGTAGGTATTTTGTAGCCATTGTCTCTTATAATTTTCCACAGTTGTTCTTTTTCTTAAAGGTCAGAAATGTTGGCTGCAGCTCCCACCATGGAAACCATAACCAGGAATGTTTGAGACCACAGTCCCTCTATCAGCTGATCTGCATCCTTCCAATTTGTTGCTATCAGTCTTTTAATGGTTATGCATCCAGTTGTTTGTTGAGTTTCCTTCAACAGTGTAATTCAAAAGGCACAAGACTGGATCACACTGAACCATATAGCCATATAAAGCAGGCAGTCACTCTGTTAATTTGGGGCCACTGTAAAAAACAAGAAAGGTGAACACTTTGGGGAGCTTAGCTCCAAGACAGACAAACTACACTAATGATCTATGATAATTTAAGATTTAACTTTAGCTTGCATGTGTCTAATTGTAGCCTAATATGCTCACCTTTCTCTGGTTATGTTGTAAAATGAAACCAAAAACAGAGTTGGCCTGCCCTAAGATTTGATTTGGCCTGCCAGATGTTTCTGGCAAAAACATAAAAAAACAAAACGAAATTAAAATAAATGAACTAATAATAATAGTTGTATAATACTGTATACCATGAAACCATCATATTTTCTGAGATTGTTGTTGTGCCGTGGAAGCTCATACCATTGGAACCCTAGCGGAAAATGAATTGGAAACAAATCATTAATCATTTTAAGTCAATTTTCAAGCAAACCCATCAAAAATATTCTAGTTACAGCTTATAAACTGTGAATATTGCAACTTCTACTTGTTAGTAATTTGAATATCTTTGAATTTTGAATTTTGAGCAGTTGCTCAGACAAAATATGCTATTTGAAGACATCACTTTGGAGCATTCTTTACTATTTTCTGACATTTGATGGACAAAATGATTAATCCACCAGATTAGACTGATAACAAAAGTAGCTAAAAAATAAAAATAATTCCTGTCCAAAATGGGGCAGGGGGATCAAAATTGGCCTCTCATAAGATTTGATTTGGCCCACCGGATGTATCTAGTGAGAAAAAACAATAATTATAATCTACTTGCTCCTCCTGCAGTTTTATTATCTTTGTGAGGTAATCATGCTATTTAAATATGCAGAATCCCTAACTGATCATTATTTTTCACAATTTGGGCATGGCAGGCAGAGGAGTGACAGAATGACAGTGACAAGTGACATGTCAGTCAATTAAAGGAACCTGGGATATTAACAATTTGCATCTTCACAATACAATAGATGTTTACTTCTGGCTTGTGGTCCACCACTGAGTTTAAGTTTAGTCACCCCTGAACTGAAACTGCTGGCTGGCTATTTAAAAGAATCATTTGATATTTTGGAAAATCAGATGAGAAGATTGATGCCACTTTTATGTCTGTTGGATAAATATGTAGTTTGAAGGCAGCAGCTGGTTAGCTTAGCTTAGCGCGAACAACAGCTAATCTGGCTCTGTCCAAAATGTCACAAATTCATCAGCACCTCTAAAACTCTTGTTAACATGTTATATTGAGGCTTGTTTAACATGAAAACCTACACAACCACCTGTACGGTTTGTCTGAATGTTTATAACCCATCTGTCATCCTCTCTACCTCAGAACATATCAGGAGAGACGATCCAGCGGCCGCTCCTCTGCCCTTTTAACCTCATTTACTGCTGCAGCATGACTTATATGTGTGTGCATCGCTGTATAGACTGATGTAACAGTACAGCTCACCCCATCCTCCGCTTCCCATCCCCTTTTCTATCTCTGTCTCCTCTCTTTCACCCATGTTGCCCCAGGCAGCACTGTCACTTCCCATCATGCTTTGCTGTAGCAGTAAAAGTGACGCTACATGGCTGTGTAGTGTGTCGTTGCTATGTACATTTTTCTGGCCTGGCCAACACTGCAGATTATCACAGTATATCTGAATTATAAATCACATTATATTGTGAAATGAAAGTGAAAAGGTGTTTCTGGCAGAGTGCATTATTATCATTTTACTATACATTACACCCCCCATGCTTGTTTTTTTTCCAGTGATCTGCATCATATTGGAAGCAAACTGCTGTTCCATGTGAACTGATCTGCGTGTAATCCACATTACAGGACGCAGCGGCAGCTTTATGTTTTACCTTTTACTAAAGCACATTGATCCCCTCATGTACAGGCCTCATGGGAAAACCACAGCTGCAGACAATCAATGATGTTCAATTTACAAGCCAACCATACATCCCAACTGTTCACCCATACAGTCCACATTCAGGCCTTCAATCCATCTTTACAACTAATCATCTATACATCTACACTTGTGCATTATACTGAAACATAATGCTAAATCCAGCCCCGTATCTGGTCTCCAACCATCCATCCATCCTGTCAGGACACACTATGTACATACAAACATACACTGAGCACTCACAGGGGAAAATATGTGTATAAATGTATGATGTAACTGGACAAAATATCAGAAACACCATAAAACAGTTTCTCCAGGATTTCACAGGCTTTTTAAAAAAAATTTCATGGCAGCTTTTTTAAAAATTGTGATGTATGTTGCAATGTTTTTAGGCATTTTTGCAACAAAATTGCAAAAACAAGTGAAAATTGCAAAAAAAAAAAGGTGTGAATTTTTTGAATTTCTTATTTATTTATTGTTTGTATAATTCACTGACAAACAAAAGCACCTTGTCGCAGGGAGAATAAATGCTCTGAATGTTCTCAGTAACTTTACCAAAAAGGCTGGGGATTATAAAAACTCACAAAATATGCTTTATTTGTAAATGAAGATGTTCTACAAAGAAGCTAAATAACTTTTTGGAGCTCAAGCTTGGTCAAAACAGCAAACACAGAATTATATGATATAAAAGTGCACAGAGCTTTGATAGTACCCATGACAGAATTTTAAAAAGTAAGCAAAAAAAAAGTAAAAAAAAGTAAATAATAAAACAGTAAGTTAGTTCAATAAGATGTATATATATATAGATATGTGATGTTTGTGCGAGATACTACTATGATCAGTGGAACAAGGATTGGTCAAATTTGCAGAAACGATGCAGTGATTGGACAACATTGCAAGGTCATGCAGAGTTCATAGGGATTGGTTGACTTTGTGTTAACCATTATGATTGCAACATCATAACTTCCTGGAGAGACTGATAAAATACAACCTCACTTTTCAGAGTATTTAGAGTATTTGTAGAGTATTTTATAGAGTATTTGTCTCAGATTTAAAAGTATAATTTTATTCTTAAATGAAGAATAAAAATATTTTATTTCCTGAAAACATTATTTATTTTATTTTATCCCATTTTATTTTTATTTTTATTTTTATTTTTTGTCCCATGTCCCTGTCTGATCCAGTGATTCTGACAGATACAGCGAGTGGCACGGATGGATAAAATAAGGCTGCTGGAATAAGGGAAGTATTCATGTAAACACTGTTATGTCATTATCATCATTATATGTAATTTTAAGGTGTTATGTGGCCGGAAGAAATGCATCAAATTATGGAGGTAACATACTGCTTCATGAGGCCTTTTACTGATATTACTGATACTAATATCAGTCTCTTCATTTGGAACGAAATAGGTTGACAGCAAAGATATTTGTATGAGATAAACAAAAGACTCTTTTTCGTGTGCACATTATTTTTTTATTGAGGCATTTCTTAATATTAGAAAGCTTAACGTTTGTATGTTCAGAGAATCTGTGCTGATTCAGTATAAAGAGGAGGGGACTGATGATATATATGGATTAAACCAAAACTGCATACATTTAGGATGATAAAACATAAATATGGTGCCGAGAATAACGCTGTATATAATTTATTTAAAGAGGACATATCCCTACATGCCCAACTTAGATCTGGCATTTTAGTACGTACAGTTGAAACTGGACAATATGTTGATCTGGAAGAAGAAAAGTGGCCTTGTTCAGTGTGCTGTTTGACCGATGTAGAAAATGAGTTTCACTTTGTCTTCTGCTGCAGTGATTTTCAAACTTTTTGTTGGAAGACACACCGAGAGGCAAACCCAAAATCTCAAGACACGGCAGTACTCATATCCATGCAAAACATCCTCTACAACACGTTATAACTGTCATCACTGGCTAAACATTTCTTTTTATTTACTAATAAACAACTATATTACTCATCAAATATTTAATAAGAAAAAAAAGATCAAAAATTAATTTGAAACTTTGTAAAATTACAGACAAGCACTGACCATCCTGCAGCACGAACGGTGAAAATGGGTTCACTTCTGGTTCTTAAAGGTATTTTTTTTAGAGAAAAGACTTTGCCTCTGTATTTGGAAAAGATTGAGTACTGAAGTATTGGAATACAGTACATTTAACATTCATTCATAACTTTTTGAATGGTTGTATGTTGCAATAAAAATGTATGATTGTCACAAAATCCCATGGCACATCTACAGCCAGTGTTTAGTTTGTTCTGTGGAAACATGGAGGTCCATCATGGTGGACACTATGGAAGAGGACCTGCACCGTATGTAGATGAAAACTCATTCTAAGGTAACAAAAACACAACAATGTTTAGAGTCAGATGACTCTTCATTAATTAAAACATTTCTGTGAATATTATATTAAATTTCTGCCAACAGATCCTCCTAAAAGTTACACACTTAACCCTTAAATAAAAATCTTCGAGATTGCTACTTTAAACATGTAATTCCCTTTGGTGACCATCCATCCACCCCTCAGCAGACACTGAGGTATTGAGCTAGATACACACATAGTAAACATACAGAAAAGTGCACAATGCTAAAATAAACATGTGACTAGCCTTCCTTCATCTTCTGCCTCCTCTTTCCATCCAGTGTGACTTAACGGAGTGTGTGAGGCAGAGGCAGAGGCCATGTTTCTGAGCCTCCCTGCTCCCACACTCATGGTCGTATGAAACATTAAAGCCAAACTCAGACCATCCATATTTCATACATCATTTTGCAAACAACAGATGAATAAATTATACCATGAAAGTGGGCATAACCTCTGCATCAGCATATCACCGTGGCCTATTTCTCTGCTTTTCTCAATGGTGAGAGAGGCTGATGTGTGTGTGAACCATATATGTGCATGTGCGTGTATCTGTGTCCTGTATGTATGTGTGTGTGTGTGTGTGTGTGTGTGTGTGTGTGTGTGTGTGTGTGTGTGTGTCACTTTTCCCCTTGTGTCTAGCTGTGTTCAGTGTCAGCAGGGTTAGGTGTGTGCTCTTCAAGGATTAATGAAAGCTCCGTCATGCCCCTTCAGTGAAAAAAAGAGCAACGCTGATACACTTGCCAGCTCGCCATCTCCTCTGTCCCCAACCATTATCACTCCCATAAAGACTCTCTTATATAATATGTCCAACCATTAATGGAAAATAACACTCGGCTCCAACAAAAGACAGAAATGTAATTACCGGTCTGAATAGCACTGCTGCTCCTTATTCTTACCCAGAGAGAGGAGGCAGAGAGACAGACAGAGAGGGACAGAAAAGCAAGGGAAGGACTGAGAGACCTGACGAGCATTTAGTGAAAGAGAAAATTATGACGGGATGGAGGGAGTGACGGAGGTGAGAACAAAGGCGGGAGGAGAGGTCAAAGTGGAGAAATGGTCATTATCCACTACGCCACCACAGTGAAGGTTCGGTTTGGTTTATTCAGTTAAATAAAAATACTTTGACAAAGACAATCTGAACTTAAAGTCCACTTATTTTATCTTTTCCTGAGCTTTTAACCAAACCTCCTGGTCTTCCATACACTCTTAGAGATAAAGGTGCTGACTAGAACCATAAAGGGCTTATCCCCATAGGAGAACCCTTTTTAATTCCTTAAAAAAAGTTGAACTTTTAAAAAAAAAACAAGGTTCCACCTGGAACCCTTTCAGAGAGTTCTACCTAGAACTGTCTGTGAAAGGTTCCACCCAGAACCCCCTATGAGAGGTTCTACAGACAATCCTTTTATGGTACAATGGTTCCACCTAGAACCTTCTCTTGAGGTTCTATCCAGAACCTTTCCACCTTCTGAGGGTGTCAGCAAGAACCCACCCAGGGGGCTCTACCGAGAACTTTCTTGCATTCCAAGGGGTCTTTCCAGAACACACTCATAGGGTTTTACCAGGAACTTTTTTTTTAATATATTCTTTTTCTGTACTGTTTTTTTATTTTATTTGGGAGATTCAATGCTGTTTTCCTGTGACTAAAAACTACTTTGACACGAGGGTGAGAGAGTAATGACTGTATTTTAATTTTTTTGGGTGACCTCTCCCTTTAAATAATGTATTTTCAGTAGTTCAAATACACAAATACATACTCTTTTGACGTATTTTGTTATTTCTTTTTTTCTGCCCAGCAAAATACAAATGAGAAAATACTCAAAAGTAATTAAATATGTATTTTAAATACATTAAATTTAATTACTGACCATCTCTGCTAATACCCGAAGCTTCTCGTATGAAAATTCAGAAAAAGTTCAGCTCCATGATTGACATGCCTGTGCATCTACTTTAATCACTCATTCAACGCACCATCCAGCGGGCACGCTTAAGTGACTAAATCAAACGTACCCAGGATGTTGTGACCAACAGGTGCATGCTGGGTTTGGCGAATTACTAAATAACCAAATACTCCCGTTGGTTCCATCAGAGGTGATTTCTACATGTGCTACATTTGCAACAAACGTCTTCCTTCAGTGAGCCGTGTGAAGACTTTCAGCTGCTTTTGACGGTTTCTGTCACAGCTCGAAATGTTTGAAAACTTTGAGGAGCGCAGCGGGACACAGAGGCCAAGAGGACTGGTTATACTGGCACACTGAGACTGGGTGGACTGGTGAAAGATCACGCGGTGAAGCTGACCCAGGAGCAGATTGATGAGGACTTCACGGTGCAGGAAGACGCTCAGACAGGTGAGTGAAGCCCCAGCGTTGTGTATCATGTTGTATATTTGTGTCTGCAGCCGCTGTGGAGTTTGTGATATATCTCTGTTGTTTTGGTGATTTTATTATGCTGTTTAAATGTCAGTTATTTCATGTCTGTGGCCTAATATTTGCTAGTTCCACCCGCAGTGGTGTTCAGTAGCTCTTAGGTCTGTTGCTGGTCATTTGTCTTTATAATTGTCTTTTGCTCTGAGCTTTTCTGGTTAATTGTTTTCAGTGACTCTGTCGTGGTCATTCTCACTGATAAATGCAGTGTTTCCTAATCTTTGCCTGTCTGCTGCTCACTGTCGTCCCATGCATCTTGTTCTCTTGCTGCTGCTGCTGTGCCTGTTTGTCTTGCTGCTTGTGTTTGGTACTTTTGTTTTGTTGTTGTATTACCTGATATTGTTGTCTTTTAGCTACCTGCCCATAGGCTGCATGTCATTTATGTAATGCTTGTTGTTGCTGGTATAAGTAATTGGTGTGTTGAAGTGTCTGTCCTCCTGTTGTCTTTTAACTTTTGAGTCTTTTTTTTCCTTTTAGCCCACAGAGGGTTCGTTTTTTGCCAGGCTGCTGTTGTAAATGAAAATCGTCTCTTAATGACTGGATTGGTTAAGATAAGAATTGTAGTGTAGTGAGGCTATAAAGGTCTATATAGTGTGTATATAATAATAATTGATAATCAGTGATATGCACAGGCTGCAAGCTGTACAAATTGAATTTATTGTTGGTTTGGACATCAGAGCTTGGTGGTGTGATGTTGTTCCACCAGAGCTGTTGGACTGACATTTAATGTAAACATAATAATGACATAATTTCCACAGTGTAACATGATAACATTCGGGGTACATTTTAACTGACTTACTTTTTACTTTTATCTAAGTATATTTTTACAAAGTACTTGAATAAAAATTCTTTACTCAGGTATAATGTTCTAGTACTCGGTCCATCTCTGCATGTTTCCTTTGTGAACTGCAGTAAGATTAACAGTTTCGGTTTATGTTCATTGTCCCCCAAGTTAAAGGGGTGGTGGTGGGGTTCAGACACTTACTTAGTCACTTACTTTAGTTAAATGAAAAAGAGGGAGATGAAAAGTACAGTATGAGGATGTGAAAATCTGTAAATTAATCATATGCACATATGCACTATATAAAATTAAAGGTCCAGTGTGTAAGTTTAACAGATTTATCTGCAGAACATGGCAGAAATTGACTAGAATATTCAAAAATATGTTTTCATTAGTGTATAATCACCTGGAAATAAGAATTGTTGTGTACCATTACTTTAAAATGAAGATAGACTGTAGATACAGATATCTACAGAGGGAGCAGGTCCTCATCCACAGAGGCCGCCATGTTGCACCACCATGTTTCTATAGTAGCCCAGGACAAACCGTAGGTTCTCCTACTCTCTTGGAAATGGAGAGTGAGACAACATGTTTTCAATCTGCAAGCTAACTTCTATGAGCTACAAAATCCTACACACTGGTCCTTTAATTTGATGTTTTGAAGGCACAGTGATTGTTAGCACTAGATGCGTTTACATGGACACAAATATTCCAGTTTTATTCAGTTTAAAAGCCCAAACCAAATAAAACTACTCCATATAAACACCTCAATCGGAAGGAACATGCCCAAACCGAATGAAATTTCATTCCGTTTCAGAGAGGTGGATAATCCTTTCTTTAAACCGAAAGAAATGTCATGTAAACACTCGATCGGTTTGTTGCACGGCTGCGCCGTTACCACGCATGCTCAATGATGACGTATCTCCCTCTCCCTCTCTCTCATCATGGGAACCACAATGACTGACAGGCTTCTCAGCCTCTAACTGTATGCCACCTTCATGAACATAGGAAAACACAGAGAACAACATAAAAGATCCCTATCATATCCCGTCACACATGCACTGAACTTCGCAACAGCTGATCCGCGCTACTTCCACACACGCACACACGGACAGAGAGAGAGGGAGACAGAGAGAGAGAGGGAGAGAGACAGAGACAGATGTGTTATTTTATTGACAGTTGTGTACGGAAGTAAAAGCTCCTTCTTCTACCGTTTTTAACAAATTTGAATGCAAACGTCACAGCGAGTTTATTCGGTTTATTCTGAATAAATGCAGTGGCTCATGTAAACACCCGATCGGATTAGATCATGTCACATGTAAACAGTTAACCCGAAAGACTCATTCGGAATGAATTTAATCGGGAAGAGGAAAAGTGTCCATGTAAACGCACCTAGTGATAATGAATATTAGGTTAGAAAAGCCACCATTTGCCAGATTTATCGTGACTTCCCATATAAACCACACCCACTTCCCATCTTCTGTCTGACCCTTTTATAGCCGACGTCATCAAAAAGCATTTCAGCAACAGTCGTAGTGGTCTCCACAAGTCATCCAGACAAGTTAACAAGCAGAAAACATTGAATTAGATGTTTTATCAGCACCAAAATCACCCAAATGTCTGCTTGTTGTGTGTACGGTTGTCAGAATCAATATTCCCCTGGTTGACTTAAGTTGCACAGCTTTCTGACAGCATCACAACCATGTGAGAGTAATCGGCAGCATCTCTGGCTGCAAGATTTTAAAAATGTTGACTTGACTGAAGACAAAATATTTGCAGCATCCATTGACAAGCTACATTGTCATTGTGTATGCAGGTTATGAGGGCAGATAATGACATTTCCGTTTACCTCGACTCAAAACCCAAACCTGGTTTCCAAAGTCAGACACTTTTAATTAGAGTCGGTAGAAGACAGATTTGTGTGCCCACCCATCCACCCTGGCCACCTGTTTTAGAGGTGTTGCGGTCATTACTTTTTTTTGCCTGTGCCAATTATCCAAAGAAATTTGTTGTTAAAAAAAACAAACAAAAGCCCTAATGTGTGAACAGGTTTTTCCGACGAAACAAATTCATTGCATAATATTTGCATTAATGTCAAAATGTTCATTTCAAACATATGGTTTGAAATGAAAAATAAACACTGTGTGTTTATTTTTTTCATGTGACTTTGCATCCTATGGCACAAATATTCGACTTATTATTCCCCATAAATCTGTTTGTTTGTTTGTTTGAGATAAATTCTTGTTATCAGTTGTTGTTCTTGTGACAGACATCATGTCAGGCATCCTGTCAGTAGCATGTTGCTGAGGGCAAAAACACAGAGGGACTGCATGTGTGCGTCCATGAGCGCGACATTTATGAGCATTATATTGAGTGTGTGTGTGAGTAAACATGCCTGTGGCAAAGACAAAGGCATTAAAAAAAGCACACAGTTAACATGTGGAGGAAAGACAGACTGACAGAACATTTTCACTGAGGAGGCAGGTGTGTTTCGTGTGTGTGTGCGTGTATTTGCCTTTGTGTATGTACATATGCATATGAATGTACATATGTGTTTGTCTGTGTGTCCTCTTGGTTCCAGCTCTGCCTGCCTGTGTTTATTCTTTGCCATGAGTGCTTATGGTGTTGAACAACAGTTTGGATGGCTGCATTATGAATCATCTGTGTGTTACAAATCACCTCCTGCACACGTCTAACCTTCATGGTTCAACTTCTGGGTGAGTTCATTTGTTAGTCAACGCTCAGATGTGGGTTACAGACTCTGACTCCCCCCCGCGTGTGTTTGTAGGGGGAGAGATCTTTTGCAATAGCCTGTGTATGTACAGTATGTCTGTGGAGTAAAATTAGTTGCTTCTCTACTTTATCTCTGTTTACAGTAGAGTATTGATTTTCTGTGATGTTGTGGAACGCTTTTGCGGCTGAGACAGAAACAGAAGAAGGGTTAAATGTGGAGAAATATGCTGTAGGAGGCTGAAGCACTGTCCTGAGCACACATCAGTCATGTCCTCTGTGTTATTTCTGGTCATTTAGAGGGTTTTTTAGCAATATACATGTACAATTACACATAAACTATGCGGTGTCTTTGTAAGTCTGATTCTGGTATTTATTTTGGACTCAGTATCTTTCAATTTAATTTACTCACTTTAAGATAGACATAATTTTTGGGAAAATTCTAGAGAAATAAGAAAGAGAGAGAGTCTTGATTTTGACTGAAAAGAGGGAGAAATATTTAGGGCTGCAACTAATGATTATTTTCATAGTCGATTAATCAGACACTCATTTTCTCAACTAATCGATTGATAGTTGTTGTTTCTATAAAATGTCAGAAAAACTTGACGTGGTGTTTCCCAAAGCTCAAGATGATTTTCTCAAATGTCTTGTTTTGTCCACAATCCAAACATATTCATTCAGTTTACAGTCAGTCAGTAATCAGAAATTTAAAAAAGTAAATATTTTCTGTTCTAAAAAGTGGAATTTGGGCTTCTGACATCAGTATACGTAAAATCCTGACAACAACTCTGGAAATAAGTGAAGCTGTAGAGATTCATTAGATGTGGAGACAGAAGGGAAGTACAGCGAATTTAACTCCACACTGCTGTATGCACATGCCATTACATTAACATCACTTTTACATTCAATTAACGTCAACAAAATATTTTCATTTTCCTCCTCGGACCCATTGTCCTCCCATTTCCTCATCACTTATTGTGAAGACGAAACATTGACGATTAAATATTTAAGCCCCTTTTCTTGAATAATTTATCGCTGAGTGGCATATGTTAAATATGTGTTGAAAGCATACATTAGATTTGTTTTGTATACAAATCAGCTCCAGGCATGCACCCTTAGGGGGGAGATTGTAGCCTGGGAGATTTGGCGTATACTGATGGTTGTATTATTTAGATGTGCATAGATTTCTATCCTTATTCCTGCTGTTGCTTTTGTAACTGCGTCTGATTATACCACACATTATTTCAACTGATGGAGGGGAGAGACAGTTTATTATCTGTGGAGTGAAGCTTATTGAGATGCACACATTTATACAACAAGATTTTTTGTTGTTCGGTCTCTTTTTGTTTGGTTATTGTACATTTTTGTAGAACATAAAATATAGTTGAAAATCAAGCTGTTGATTTTCCAGAGCAAAACAACAACTGTCAGAGGTAACCCCCCCCCCTTAAGAAAAACAAAAAAACAAAGAAGAAAAGAAAGAAACAACTTTGAAATAAAACAAAACACCTCAGCTCACACGCATGGACAGCTATACAGAAAATAGACTCAGGCATTACATAATGTAAGACAAACACATTTAAGGAATATTCCATACTACATAAACCCACGTTCTCTGAAATATACAGTACGTAATTGCAATGACACTGTAGCATACATGTCAAGTAATCTATTATTCAAGTGTGACCTTGTACAGTAACACTGTGTTTTAGTTGGGATTTATATTTAATAGTAATAAAACCATTTGGTATCCTAAGTAGCATTCTGCTCATTGGATCACTTTCAAGATCAGGACTGTCCAAAGTGTGGCCAAAGTTGGCCCACCAGATGCATCAAGTGAAAAAAAAAAGATATATAGTGTACATCTCTGTTTATGTTGTTCTACTGTTTGGTGAAATACTCTTTAAATATGCAGGATCCCTAATAATTAATTATTGTTCACAATCTGAACACAGAGGGCAAAGTGACAGGAAGTCAGTTAGTTAAAGGTCCAGTGTGTAAGATTTACAGGGATTTATTGGTGGAATATGGCAGAATAGGAATATAATGTTTTCTGTAGTTGTGTTGTGTTAAGCTTGAAACAAAGTCAGAAGGCTACTGAGGAAGATGAGCCATGACATCAATATAAAAGACGATGGTAGAGCTCAGTGGTTGATGATTGTTAGCCACTGGTGATGGAAGATGGCATCGTAATGGGTTCAACTCTAGAGTTCTCCATGTACAGAGTCCTCCATGTTGCACCACCATGTTTCTACAGAAGCCCAGAATGGACAACCCAAAGACTGGCCCTAGGTACGGCCTTTTGCACTTTCCCACGAGTTCTGCAGCCGCCATACTGTAGGTTCTCTTACATGCTTAGTCGGGGAGGATGACTGAACATGGTAGTTTTAAGGATACCAACCAAATTATGTCAGTACTACCGAGTACCAGTTCACATTAAATCAATCAATGCCAAATTTAATAACTGTGAGCACATCTGGGTGAGAGAGTATCTCAGAGAATAGAGGGGAAAAAAAGAATGTGAGCAAGCAGTGTTGGAGCAAACAGCAGCTCGTTTAAGTCACAGAGCGAAGTGAGTGTTTGTTTCAGCCAAGACACGTTCTACACATGTTCCAACAGTGTGGCTTTGTAGTAAAAGAGTTCAGGTACTAGTCTGACCTGCCTGCAGTCCAGACCTGTCTCCCATTGAAAATGTGTGGTGCATTATGAAGCACAAAATATGGAGACCCCAGATTGTTGAGTACCTGAAGTCATATATCAGTCAAGAATAATAAAGAATTTCACTTTCAAAACTTCAACAATTAGTGTCGTCTTTTTTTTTTTTCTTTTTACAAAATCAGTTTAAACATTGAAGAGCTTGTCTTTGTACTGTATTCAATTGAATACATGTCAAAAATGTTTTACAGGTAATTGCATTCTGTTTTTATGCATGTTTTACACAACGTCCCAACCTTTTGTAACTGGCATTATACATTAAGTTTCCTCTAAGTGAAGGGTACCCCACAGTCTTTGTCTTTTTATTGTGGGTAAAGCTAATAGAATTTCCCACCTGTAATCGGAAAATCTGTCTCTCTGCATGAATAACTTTGGTGATTAGTGTCCTAACATAATTCTGTATCTATAACAGAAAAATCTAAGTTTTGAATATTGAATTTTTTGTTTAATTGAATTAAATATATTACGAAAGGTAATTTTAAGAATACATTCACTCATATATGTATTTTTTATTTTTTATTGTGTTATACATTGGAAATTGGACTGTTGACATGCATTTAACAGAACAAAGAAACATATGCTGCAAAGCAACCGCCAGGGTGTGTAAACGTATTCATCTGTTCATGTTTGTGTAAAATAGTGGTCAGGGTTTTAGTTGAATATAGGGTGAGATAAGGCTGCAGGTGGTGTCAGAGGTCAGAGAGCTCATTCATGAGAAAAGTGACATACAGTATCAATATCTTTTACACATTTGCAGAGAGGAGGGGCCTTTCTTTGTTTTCATTAGTTTTTCTTTCTTTAGCACAAAGAGAAAGAGAGTTTTACTGTTTACTGGTCACATTTTCCCACATCTGTGAGAGGAGAGGTCAGTGGAGGCCCGGGAAAAAACTCCAAACATGACTGACATGAATGTTTTTTAATAGGAAATTTATGAATAGATTATTACCCTTTTTTCTTTTCTGGCCTCACTCTTAGATGGAAATGTGAAGCATAAAAGTGACAGTCTGAGGTTTAATCTTTGGATTTTTTTAAAATTATGATTCAAGTATATGATGGCAATTCCCATATTCAGTTATGTCTGATCAATATTTATAACACAGATTTAACCATTTTGACCATTCTGGGCAAAAATCCCCCCAAAACATCACATTAAGCACTTCTTATTGTCAATATACAGGAAAGCCATCCATCCTCTGAATGCTCCAGGTCTCTCTTTTGTGGTTGTGAAGTTTCATGAGGCTGTGATTATCCTAGAGGTCGCTATAGGTCATTTTATACAGTGAGGTCAAATTTCAAAAAAATGATCTCACTACAATGAAGTGACTACTATGAGGACTAACATCATTATACGTGAATACAATTTGGCTCATTAAATCCACAAAATTTGCAGTCAGAACCACTTCATGAAATTCCACTCATGTTTAGGGACCCGAGCAGGGCTCAACCATGAGGATTGCCCACTTGCCCAGGGCAAGAAAAGTTCTATTCCAGGCTAGTAAATTTAGCAACTCACTTGCCTGACTGGGCAAGTGGTAAAAAAAAAAAAGAAAGTGACATGTTCAGATTGCTTATTTTATCCAATCAACAACCAACCCCCCCAAAGACTCTTCATTTACTGACAAAGGAAAACAGCAAATCTGCACATTTAAGAGGCTGGAATCAGTAGATGTTTGACTTTTTTGCTTGAAAATGGCTAAAGGGATTAATTGATTATTAAAATAGCTTACAGTTAATTTCCTTTTGGTTGCTTAATTGACTAATTGTTGCAGCTCTAGATACAAATACCTTCGCTAGCTTTAATTAAGAGTGAGACCACTACAACCTCTGAAACACAGTAATATCGGCTGTGGACGAGGACGTCTGCATAGAGTTGAAGAAAACAGGGAAACATGTTTATTTTTCCAGCTTTGACAACCACAAGACTTTTTTTCATATGAACTCTGGCCAGTATTCCCAGTATTATCAGCCTTGGCAAGATGTATGCATTGAATTAAGACGTTACAGACCCGATCAAGACATTTCATGATGAGCAACAAAGTGTTGAATATTTTTGAGTGAAAGTGGAGGCGAAGAGAGAACAGGGGGGGAAAGTGACAGAAACAAGAGGGGAGGGAGGGGGGAGGAAGGAGAGGGGGTGAGGAGGGAGGTGGGGTGGGGGGGTGGGGGGTTGAAGCATCTCACGCTAACACAGATCATGATCATCATGTTGGCAGGATCTGAAAGATTAGACACATCAATAGTTTATGAATCTCCACAGAGTTGCGCTCAATTCCCTCTTCTATAAATTACTAAATAAGGGCATTTACATCACAGCACCACTGCAAACTTTTTCCTTTTCTCCACTGTTTCCTTTCATCTTTCTCTAGTTGAAACTTGGCCACAGTCCATTTGACCCTCATGAACTGAGTAATAAGAGAGAAGAACAGAGGGGAAAACATAGCAAAGGACGTCTTTATTGCCGTTGTGATTCAGTGAAGGAGAGATAGAGAGAGGAAGAGAAGAAGAGAGGGAGAGAGAATAAAAGGAAAAGAAGACGTGGTAAAGACGCGAGCACCTAAAAGACTGACATAATTAATAGATGTGGCCCGCCGATACACATGAATTATGCAACTTTTATATTCAAGAAAATTACAAACACAACCCATTGGGAGAGAATGGAGAGGAATCATTATCTGCAGACTTGAACCTTTGTAAAATGCACCAAATTTTTAATAATTAATCCACATAAACAAATAACACATGAATAAAGAACACTTAAAAAGCCACCCAAGCCACAGGAGTTGTGCGAACTTCCTCTGTAACTTTCCTTCTGTGTGGAGAGGAAGAGAGCGATGCTAGGAAGCAGAGAGGAGAATTAGGAGGAACGAGACTGAAATATTATGATAATGAAAAAGTATCTTTTTTCTCAGGCAGGTTGATGAGTTAATTTAGATTTATTTTTGGAGCTTGAAGCCAGCTCTTGAACTTCCTGTTCAAACAGTATAAAGTTTAAGTTGTTAATGCATGTGTGTCCGTGTGTGTGAAACCTTGAAACCTGCCAGGACAGCAGCACATTGGAGATGTCGTTTATTAACTATACATTAACAGCGAGAGTCTGCTTCTCTAAAAATGTTGCAAATTATTACATTGATCAGATCACATTCAGGATGGAAACGATCTGTTTGTCTTCTGAGTAGCAGCCAGACACTTTAGAACATAAATCTGTAATATATTTACTTTTCCAATTCATGAACACAAACAATTAATTTGTCATTAGATTTAGGAAACATGCTAAACATGTTAAAATAACGGTTTCTTCAACTACAACACTGGAACTGCTGTGTCCTCCTCTGAAATTTCTATTTTGGGCCAGAATAACCTTTTTAGTTTGGCTATTGAACATTTATTAGAGTCAAAAATTAATGCAGAATGTTCATCAAATGAGTAAGTGTCTGTTTATGAGTCACAAAACAATCAATAATATTTTTTTTGATGGAGTAGATGATAGTTAAATTGAGCAGTATGTGTAATGTAACTGTCCCCAGAAACCTATGAAGCAAAACACAAAATGATCAGTTAAACTGCAGGTTATTTTCTGGATTAATAGACTGATCATTTGGTCCTTAAATTATGGTGAAAATACCCCTCACACCCATTTACAATTTCTCCTGAATGCATGTTTTGTTTTTGTTTGGTTTTGACAGTTTAAGTCCCAAACACACTCAGTTTACTGTCACAAAGCAGAAAATTAACACATTGGAGAAGCTTGAACTGGACAATGTTTGACATTTTTGTTGCTTAAAAAATGACTTCATCACTTAAAGAGTATCAGAATAGTTGTAGTTGCAAAGTTTCAGCTTTTCTCAAAAGCTTGTTTACACCCAACAAACAAATGAAAACTTCTGTTAGAGATTGTTTAATCATGTCATCAAAGACCTATATTTTGTTAATTCACAGTACAGTGTGAAAACACACGCATACACACCCTCCAACACACACACTCACACACACACACACACACACACACACACACACACACACACACACACACACTCACATATATCCATGAGAGCAGGACAGTGAATGTGTCAGGTTGTGTTAGGGTGGTGTGGCTGAAGAGACGGGAGGACAGGAGGACACCCTACAGTGACCACACAGTGATGCCCTACGGGTGCTCTGACTGGAAATGAGCAAGAGTTGCAACACACACACACACACACACACACACACACAAAAGCAGAGGCCATAGTCACCTTCAACAGA
>JAJHUR010086582.1:0-30308 GCA_027495735.1 Lutjanus campechanus
GTGACAGGTGTGTGTGTATGTGTGTGTGCTGGAATGGAAATGAGCCCTCCGAGTATGGCTAAAGGGCTCTCACCCTCTCTCACAAGATAGATAGGGTCTTAACAAGCATGAGAGCAGAAGGGAAGTGTGTGAGTTTGTGTGTGTGTGTGTGTGTGTGTGTGTGTGTGTGTGTGTGTGTGTATTTGTCCTTTGGCTGCAACATTTCTCAGATTTCTATTGCATCAAATTACAAAGACAATTCCCTTGATTTTCTGACTTGTGGCATGGCCGGTGGTGAGCTGAACAAGCTCTTCTATCAAATATTTACCAGTATATATCCTGGCACACATCACAGACACTATTATTTATGTTTGTGGTGAAAGGACCTGAATTTTACACAGACACTGTCACCTAAAATTTCTGTTATTTTGTATTTTTAGTATTACCAATAAATTCCTTAAAAGACATCAATAAAACCCACAATTTGAGTTTATCTTGAATTAATTTATCCTGGTAAGTGTTGTTGGTGTGGCCAAAGCATATAGCTTATATCTCCATAGACCTCCCCAGCCATACCATTGCACTGGATGACATATTCTATCTTTTGGTATAAGCTGAAAGCTATGGTCCTACTGGGACTGGAGCAGTGATCATTGACACAAAACGATATTTTTTGCTGTACCTCTATTTAGTTATACATTGGGCTTAGTCTGGCAAGAACATGAAATAGTCTGGAACCTTTCAGTTCATTTTTTTTTTTTAATTTCCAAGTGGCATTATCAAAACATGCAGGCTAAAATGTCTGTCCGAAATGTAACAGGAGTGCGTGGTCTGTTTCCCAGCAGGGCACATAATGGCAGTCGTGTGATTACCTTTCTTGTATTACAACTAAACAGTGCACTAAAATATGTTTCTGAAACCATTTAGAGAAATAGGCAGTGTACTGACTGAATCTTGATCCATGATTGATCAGCACTGCTTAGTTGGACAGTTTGATTGGAGTTTTGGGAGGCTGCATTCCAATGGACGGATCTGCTGATTGTGGGCATTTGGATTGACCTACAATCAGTCAGAGCAGCAAAATATATGACATGTGACTTTTCAGATTTGGGACTGGGAATGCTACTCTATAAATTATAGAACATACAGCCCCACATTGACTAAATGGTTGTGATTGGCCCAACCAGACGCAAGGCTTGTGGAATTCTGTCTCATTGGAAAGGGGGAGGAGACATCTGCAAGGACAAATGAAAACATAGCTTGTCAGATTTGTCTGGTTCACAGGCTACATTGGGTAAAATATTGCACACCAGTTATATATTCTAGAATATGTGATTTTACAAATAGCTATTCTAAACCCAAAGGTGTATCAGGGGCATTTTATTGAATATAATTTTAAAGATTATTAAGGGGCACCTAGTTTGTACTGAAGTTTTATAAACATACGAACATGGTATTAAAATGGAATATCAAGATTTTCTCACGTTTTCCATCTAATTGCCAATATTGCTAGAAAAATGGCAAATGAACACATGAAAAACTAAGTTTTCACAAGGCACTAATGATCTAAATCTGAAACTGTCCCATTGATATTTGACTTCATGTAAATGTAGTCACTGTTTCACAAAGCGTGGGGAATTATATAACCCTGTCTACCAAGAGTTAAACGAGACGTTGCAGGAAAGCAGAACCATCAAGTAGAACATCTGTTTCTATTTTAGTATTTAGTATATTTTTATTTTAGTTTGGTTTACTTTCCTTATGCATGCAGATATTTTGATAGATGCAAGAAACAATTTTACAAATGATATAGCCTATACTGTGTACACATTGACAAATGAATGCACTGTACTTAGTGCAGAATTTTATCATTTTATGCTGATGGTAGAATTAAGTAGAATAATACAAAACAGCAGTTGGAAAGATACCATGAATGAAATTTGTGATCCGAGAAATTTGTGATAGGCAGCTGCATGTATTCCAAGTTTACAGTGTTATATATTTACCCAGAAAAAAAAATAGGCCAGCACATCTCTGGTTTTGAAATGGAACTGCACAACGGGATAGTAATCCCACATTCAATTTTGTCCACTAAAGTGAATTTGCAAGAGGGATACAGCCAAAACAACTCAGTGCACCCTGATGTTCACTGGAGTGGCACAACACAATGTGGATGGTGGTGGTGGGGGATGATGGGTTGGAGGGGGACAGTTGGAGAAGGGGGTAGTAGGAAAGGAGAGGAGAGCCGATATCCAGGATGTATTCACCCTTCATTTAACAGGCAAACTCTCACCACCTTACAAGAAAGTATGAACATACTATATCATTTGACTTGCATGAAGTGATTTCTACATGCACAGAAAAAGAGGACTGTATTTTTGGTATTCTGTCCGCTCCACAAATGTCTTGCTACAGTGCTTGTTGAAATTGTGTTATATTTCCCTTGTGCATTAGCTCCATTTCACATTTTTGAGAATTCCACTTGCTGTGTATGTGAGAGCAAATCCTCGCCGGTGGTGAAGTGTGGTGTGATGGCATAGCATCGGTGGTTCATTGCACAGTGAAATAGCAGGGCCATATGACAGCCTGGATTCCAGTTGGGTGGGAATGTGCTGCTGCTGACGCATTCTCACAATCTATTGCAGATGTATGTCCTTAAATTTCATTGACTGGCTCCCTGGGTCTGGGATTGTGTTTTGCTCTTTTAAGTATGATAGGTATGCTATAACTACAACTATGCAAGCTGAAACCTGAGTGATATTTTATATCGATTGATGCCTACTCTGCAACTTATGCAGGTGTATTTTGACATAACTGTTGACATAACAAATTGTTGACATAACAGCATGACTGTGTGGTCAGATAGAAAACCTGGATTTTGAGATGATGGCCATCAATAATATCAATATTGCACTTGTGTTGAATAGGTGCGTACATCCAGTAGGTCTATATTTTTTTGTGTAGCACACAAGTTAGCCCTCAAATCTTTCTGCAAGAAAAGGCAGAAATATTTGAGGGCTTTAATTCAAACCATGATCTTTTCCTAAACCTAACCAAAGAGTTTTGGTGGCTGAACCTAACAAAAGGACTTTCGCTGTCTAAACTGCGACAAAAACCAATAATAAGTCACCTAAGTCTAAAAGTAATAAATCGACAATAAGCTTCACCTGGGAGTTGAACTCCTGTGTCTTCTGCATGGAACTCCTATGCATAATCCATTCATCCACTAATGTGGACTTTGTCACTCTTAATACTATATCACATGACTTCCTTACCCTTTTCTGCCAGAAAGCCTTGTAGCCAGAAAGGGCTTTTGTGTATATAGTTACTGTATATGCACTAAAGCAGTGCCTGTTCAAAACATGCTTGTTTGGAAGGGTTGTGCATTTCAAGAAAAAATAGGGTTCAACTAATAGCGAACATAAAATAATGAACATGCTGCTGTCAAAGCTAACAGCTAGCTAATTCGGACAAGGCAAACTCCCTGGAACAATAGCAGAAAGTGGTGTAAAATGTAGTGCAGCAAGCAATCGAGAATGAGCTGTACCCAGGATGTCAGTCTGTGGTTAAGCAGCTCTCCATACACTACATAGTGTGTGCTTTTGGAGGTAGCAACTATAGTCCATCAGATGTAAAATTGTCAAGATAATCGAAGGCCAGACAGACTCCTTCCATTTTAGATATATTTTTATGTGTATCTCAATGTTTGTGTGGAACTGCTGCTTTCAGTGTATGTGTGCATGTGGATTCAAAATCAGGGGTGTATTTGGGGCCCACTCATTGTTCCCCACCTGAGAGATCAAGTTCACAACAGTACAGAACTATTGATGGGAAGAACCAAAAAATAGATATTACATGATACACAGTAGTAATGATAGATTCACTTGTTGGTATGTTTGCCAACTGTATATTGACTTCTCCCGGGAGTCCCCACTGAACTAATAAAGCCTGAATGGCAAAACTTCTTCAACTCTGCAACTTTAAGTTAACATTTTTATTGTAAATCAATGATATAGTATGCTTAAAATATTTTTAGTTTATTTTTTTAAATAAAGAATTTATGGGAGTATGCTGTTGGAAAAAAACAATATCAAATAGAAACTGTACACTTTACGTCATTACATAACTTTTCTTTCCAATAACCTTACCTAACTCTTACAAATTGTCAAAACTCGAAACATATCATTTATATCGCTTCTCTGTAAGATACTGAAATCAATCATTTGTTTCTTTGTATTTCATTCAGCCTCACAGCCCCAGTGCTTTGTTTTTCACAAAGTCTACTGATCTACTGTAATTTGCAAACAACATCCCAAAGTAAATGTCAATAGCCAAATGTAATCTTCATGAAACCCCCATCTCTCTGTCTCCCTCAGTCTTTCCTTTCCTCTCTTTCTTTCTGAAAAACACTCATCAGGAACTACAGTACATATTCCTATTTTCAATTATTCTGGCTGAGGGCAATATGTTTTAATGATGAGCTGATTCTCTGAGTGCAGTCTCCAGCTTTGCCAGCCTGAGCAGTAATGCCTTTTGCACATGTCAGGGTCGGGGCCTAGTTGTAATCTGAGGCTCATTACAGCTGGTGAGGCCAAGAGCAGAAACGGAACACAACTTCTCCCTGCAGCGCTGAATTACTTTTCCACCACCGGGTTCCCCTCTCCCTCGTTCAATGTTTCTCTCCTTGTCTCAGCTGCTTCACTGTTTGTCTTTGATCTCTCTCTTTCCTGTCTTATTCTCTCCCTCCCCGTCTCTCTCAATCTCAATATCTTGTTCTCCCCCCATCTGCTTCTCCATTTATTTCTTGATCTCTGTCTCTTGCTCTCTCCCTCTTTCTCCCTGCCTCCCTCCGTTCTTTCTGTCTCGACACTCCTCCGGGGACCTTGCAGAGTGCAGTGGGTTTGGAGTTGGAGGCTAGTTTTATTGAGTTTGCTCAGGGTCCTGGAAAGGCCTATTTACCAATAAGGTCATGATGAGGTGCATTGAGTCTATGAGCAAATCCTCAAATCCCTCTCATCCAGCGTGTGTGTGTGTGTGTGTGTGTGTATTTGGCTTTTGCATGTTCTCACATTTTGCCAGTCCTGTGTATTAGATTTCTATCCTTCATAGAGGAGGGCTTATCTTGCATATTGAGAGGTAAGCGTAGTATTGACAGAACTGTGAGTAACCTTGTTAAAAAGATCTGGCTGCGCATTCAAAGTACTGTTCTTCAACCCCTTTCATACATAAATTGAAGGCATAAATCACTCACCATGTAGCTTTTACTGCATATATCTTGAAGGAAGCTCTCTGTTACACAATTCATGGTGAACGTCCATCTTAACAGCTCAAATTATTTGTACGTGGTGTTTATATTAACACCTCATACAGTCAGAGCAAAAATCAATTAATCATATCCACAAATAGATGATGACTTTAGGATGTGTTTTTCTTAAATTTGAAGCAAACCTGCAGTCAAGGAATACAGGGATTCTGATATATTTACTCTATAATCAATCATTCTCCTAATTATGTATCTTTTGTGCAGCTTACAAATGCAAATAGTTTAGCATAAATCTCTCACCAGGATCTTTATTGAAATAAAAATTCCTTAGATTCATTTTGTGATGTTTTGATTGAGCAGGCACAGCTGCAGGACTTAGACTTAGCGCCTTATTAAAAAGCTATAATTTGTAACATGTCTGCACTGAAATATCTAAATACACAAAACATATGTTAGATATGTTGTTGAGTTGTGTACTTACATTATTGCAAATTTGTCCAACAATGTTCAAATGCAGAGAAATATGTTATTTATCCAAGATAACCATGCCTTTTCTGCCAGCCATCGCTAGCTAGTTTGTAGTTGCTATAACATCTGGGAAAACACAGGATACATATGTCAGAGAGTTTGGATGGAAATCAGCACAAGTGACTAAACATGATGTGACTAAAACCTTGTCCATGAACATGATTTCTGAGTCATACTGGATTTTCATCAGCTATGGTGGTTGTTTAACAGTGAAGAAAACAACTCAAATGATCCTATGCCATCAAACCTCATATTTTGTTGTTTTATTGTGGGAGAGATCCCAAGCAGCAGATTTGATATATCATGTGTTTAATCATGCAAGCCAGCGCAACAAGTGCAGGTCTTTGTGCTACCATGAAAATAGGGCCCTAAGTCTACAGCTATGTTAGCGACTCTGTGAGGCTGTTAGGCACAGCGGTACTCTGAGCTAAATGCTAATCTAATGTCAGCATGACAATACTAACATGCTGATGTCTGTAATATTTACCCTGGTTACCAACTCAGTTTAGTGTGTTTACATCCCAACATTTGTGAATTATAGTACAAAACTGTTATGCTGAGGTTGATGGGAATGACATTACAATTTGTTCGTAAATTTTGACCACGTGATGGCACTAGATGGAAAGTCAGAGGATAACTGGTAAAGGATGGCGATATGAATGCACGTTTCCAAATTCCATGGCAAACCATCCCATAGTCGTCAAGACATCTCCCTCTGAACAGAAGAGGTGGTGCTAGTACAAAAATTTCCCTGTCACCTAAGTCATTAAAAATATGTTGTTTGATAATGTCTAAATTCAATTCAAAGATTCCGTATGTACTCACCACTATGCCGATGTGATGATAAGTGAAGGTCTTCAGTTCACAAAACAATCCTGGAGTTTTAGGAGAAACAGGGTAGCAGCCTCATCCAGGATGGAGACATTTTGTGTTTGTTTTGTGTTCTTTTTTAAACGTTTTATCCGTGGTCACCATTCACTGCCATTGTACTGGATGAGGCTGCTACCCTGTTTCTCCTAAAACTCCAGGATTGTTTTGTGAACTGAAGACCTTCACCCATCATCACATCGGCATAGAGGTGAGTACATACTGAACGGCTTATTCTCACAAAGTGGAGTATCACTTTAACACATACTCTCAAAAAGAAAACCAAAAAGAAAAACAACTGAATTGGATGTCTTGCAAATTTGTTTAAAACGATACTTCTAAGACAAGGACAGTGAGCTTATAAAATGACTTCTTCTGAGCAGCAGTACTTTAAGAGGTCTGGCCTTCCTGCTCACAACGAATATTTAAGGAAAACTTTCGTCTCTGTCTGACAGATAGAAATGTGGGATTATGTTAAAGAGAGGAAACTTTTCCTGACTCCTTAGGGCATATACGGATAATTTATCCTTTACGGGGATTTGTGTCTATCAAACAAGAGTGAAATGTTATATAAGAAAAGTATATCTGGGAGGAATTTATTCAGCTGCAACTGATCCCTTTGCTTTCTCAGAGTCACTTTTTGACGTTCTTTGATATAATAGAAGAGCTGAGGAATTGACTGGCGTGGACAGCTTTTGAATGTTTGAATGCATGAACCACTGTGTCAGAATAAAGATAGCGGGCTTTGTTCAATATTCATAGACAAGAGACATGATGGACTATTTGGAAATGAAAAGCTGGTCATATAAGGAAAAAAATGTTCTTGATTTTCTGAGGAGACCTGATTTATTCCTTAAAATGGGACTACACTCTTTTCTAAAGACATTACAAAGGCTTTCTGTAGGAATATCTAATGCTCTTTACTCTGGGATTATACTGTACAGTATGACTGCAGACATTTCAGATTTCCAACCCATTCTGTAATATTTGTATTTAACTGATTTCTCAAAACAAATTAATCTTAAAATACAATTTAACATTTTGACTAGTTAGTTTAGTTTATCCTGATAGCTATTAACAAATACAGTGTGTATATTATTCTCTGTGCCATAGTTTGATGCAATTGGCTGAGACACTTTTTGAACATCATCTCTCTCCTCTCTGTGTAACTGAGTATCAAATTACAAAGCTTTCTCTACATAACCTTACCATCCAAACATAATCAACATGCATTTATCTTGTAGAGTGTTTAAAGCATGTTGTTCTCAGACAGCTGGTCTGGAAGGGGTTACTGGAATGGCTGTTAAGATCACCCCATGATATGCTTGTGGCCTGGACTACATCAAGGTTATGGTCAATTTGTACAGCTCTAAGTCTGAGTCAGAACTGGGAAAGTGGACACTCAGATATCATAAGGGAAGACCTTGGAGGGCTGTGAGCCTAGACAGGAGGCATGAGGAGGAGAGAACAAAGGACAATCAAACAAGGGACTTACTGTGCATGAGTAGAACTAAGTGTCTGCTAATCTTCATCATGTGAGCAGTAGAGTGATGGCATCATTTTCATACATGAAATTTATTAATAACAGCTCATCTGAGAGAAAGAGGAAAACAAGTCAGGATGAATTGAGACATAATAAACAGTAATAAAGGTAGCAAAAATACAACATAAATAATAATACATTGTAGAGATGTCATGAGCTAAGCTCCTGACCAAAGGATGGAGGGCCGATCCAGGCATATTTTAACAGATGGATATCAATTTCCAATCCATCATCTCAACTCATCACATACCAGCATTTTGTCACTGCTCCTGGTGTCTTGTACTGGAGCACAGGGTACCTTTAGTGGCTGTATGAGATGCTGCCAGGAAGTCTTTTTAAGACATGGTTAACACAATGAAATGGCTGCAGTTTGGGGAGGTTTAGGCACAAAAACTACTTGGGTAGGTTTAGGATATCATGTTTGGAGTTACAATAAGTGCGTCAGGTACAGTATGTGAGTCACGTGACGTCCCAGTAGTGACTCACAAGACGCAAGTCACATGAGGAATGTCACGTGATGCACATAACATTATGTTTGTTTGAGCCATCCATCCACCCTACCTCCTCCAGTTGTGGACTTCTCCCTCTTTGTACAAGGTCGACAGTCTGGTGCATCTCA
This sequence comes from Lutjanus campechanus, assembly GCA_027495735.1. Taxonomy (NCBI): domain Eukaryota; kingdom Metazoa; phylum Chordata; class Actinopteri; order Lutjaniformes; family Lutjanidae; genus Lutjanus; species Lutjanus campechanus. Next base: position 8,800 of record JAJHUR010086582.1, read on the forward strand.
TACTGATGGATGCCGTGTTTGTATGAGTTGCAAGTGGCCATGGCAAAACACTGATATTTCAGGAGTTGGGAATGAGACTGGGCTGTGATTCTGATAAACCCAATCGATTGCTGATCCTCTCTTTCCTGCACTCTGCTGTTGGACCAGTGTTTTGCCAAGATGTTTTTCTATATGACAGCCAGGCTTTACTGTGTTAGAGTGTGACAAATGGATGATGCATGAGTGTCCTCTGACACCTCAGACTGGTAAAGTATGCTGATCTGTTATATTTCCTTTCTGCTTCTTAACAACAATGTGTAAAACACATTCAGTTAACTGCCTTTCATTTTCTGCTGGCATTGACTGTCACTGAACATTGCGTCCAATAACCATCATTTCCAGCAGCAGGTTGTATCATCTTTTGCTAATTAATGTCTGAGTAACTTGATGACAGGCCAAAGTGAAACCTGGCTGTTGTTGGGTTTGTGTGCTCTCTGCAAGCCAGTGTCATAAGTACAGATATTTTTTGGCAGCTCCAACAAGATAAACAGAGTGATACATCTTCCTCTAATGATTGTGTCACATCAACTCTAAACATTGTATGTTCTCCAGGTAAATTTCCATTCATATAAATATCAACAATTTAACTTGATCCCCTTAATAGTTTTCAAACCAAGACCCTTGGATTAAGAAACCAGTTTGAAATGAGGTTTGCTAAATTTTAGTAAGCTAAACCTAGTATTTCAGTGTGCCCGAATCAACACTGCATATCTTCTGCTTCTATGTATATAGTTAGTTTTACTATCTTGAATTAAGTTTTATCTCATTTGCAGGTTTTAGCCTGAGTGTGCACCGGGCAACTGTGGCATTCAGGTATCTATACATAAGTATCACATCAGCCTTCGTATTGGAAGAAAGTAAATATTGAAGAACTTTGATTGGGATTGGTGACAATCTGAACACCAAACTCTGGACTATATCAAATATTCTTGTGTAAGCATGTTTACACAGCAACTTATTACTTTACAATTAAAAGTATGTGTCAATGCTTTTTGGTGATGTTTTTGTTTTGTGGCAGATGTGGGCCATTAGTGTGTATGTGTTTGTGTGTGTAGGTGTATATTGTTACATTTGCACATCGATGTCTATGTGTATGTAACCCGTGCCTGTATGTGCCACAGATTCTTTTTTCTTCCTCACACCCTTAACCTTTAACCCATCTCTCCAGTTCTGTATCATTAATGCTGAGTCGGTGGCTTGTCCAAGATTTGTCCTAATCTGACACTCAAATTGACATCCTCATGGTTCTGTTGACACACGGGATTCATGGAAGCAGTGCAGAGCTATATGTCACCTCAACAATAATGGTTTTATTATACAACGCTGCCCAAGTCCAACAGACAAGACAAGGGATATATACCACTAAGAAGACGGGGAGATGGGAATCCTGCCCGTGTGATGTATTTTGTGGTTTTGTTTTGTTGGCATGTTTTCGGTTTTACTGTGTTTCTATTATGCAACCCTACTGCAACTAGATATGACTACTGGAGACAAAAAGACACTGGATTCTCCAAGGAAACTGGGAGTTGTACTGAATAATAAAGCAGGAGTCAACACACAACAAAAAATACAGACAATAAAACAACAATGAAGAGCAAGTTCTTTGTGTATGCGAGTATATGTCTCAGGTATACAATACTGCATGTTTAACTTTTTCAAAGATCCTGTATATAATTCAGAAAGACTACGTGCATCCATCCACTAGCTATACCTGCTTATCCTTTCTGTCAGGGGAGTCTGGAACCATTTTCAGCTGACACTGAGCGAGAGGCTGAGCATAACTGTATCAGTCGTCAGTTTGTCAAGACTGGTACATAAGCCATGGACATCGTTTGGAGTTGCCCTTTCACTCATGTAACACACTACAGGAGTTTGTCAGTTTCAGATGCATTCTCACTGACTAGTTTAAGTGAGGGGTGGCACCTGGGTAGAGCATGCAGGAAGTGGGACATAATGAGGCTATTGACTCATCTATAATGGTAAATAAATGTATTGATATCAGTACTACTATTTGGACATATACCCAATATCAGCAAATGAGTGGAAAGCAGTACAGTCAAGCAGAAAAGAGTACGAAGCAGCTACACTCTGTGTACCCCAACAGGGTAAAGTCCGCTCAGTGTCTGGTCAGACTGATTTGGACAACTGGGTTTTCACATACAACTCCTCCAGGTAATGTCTAGATAAGTTGAGGGTTACTGTGTAAAAGGGACTATAGAGACAGACAACCCATTCACACTGAAATGTTCACATTGGGAAAATTTAAGCCAATTTGTCATATGAACTCCAGACAATATCCAGATGATCAGGTCTAGACATTGTCCAGAGTTGCCCTATCACACATTGGGTGGTGTTCTCACCTGCTGGAAATACTTGATTTGGATTAGGCAAGGGGTAGCACCTGGGTAGAGTGTGCAGGACGTGATGCAAAAAGTGAAAGTTAAGTTATGTTCAAAGCACAAGTAAGCACCCCCTAACCCCCTACACGATTGCACAACCCATGCTAATTGCTGCAATACCTGATTTGGTTTGTATATGGCCTAAGTACTAGCTTTGAGTAAACTCAAACTGTCATTTTCTTCAGCATTTTCTGTCAGCTGGGCCTCGTTTGAGGAAGAATGAGAGGTATACACTTAAAATAACATCATAATAAAAAACATTTGACGTGTTGAATGAACATGACCAAGGTTTTCTATGCAGAAGTTATTGTAAATTATCCTATAGGGAAAATTGGAATTAAAGGTCTGTCTCTAATTATAATTCTCAATAAAGGGAATCCTGAGTCTGTTACTTGAGAACTTTTATGTATCTTACTTCCTTATAGTTTGCTTGAAGTAGAAGTCAAATGGAACTTTTGCCTCAATTTGATTGCATTGCACTCCAAAGCCTTACATTATTTTGTCTTATATTGTATTTTATTGTTACAGGGCTAAATGCATTCTATCTTTCATCTTTGCTGCATCAATTCAAATGTAATCTAATCTGTGTTACTGCAAAGGAGAAAGAAGGCTTTTGTCTACATGTTATCTAGTCTATATGTGCTTGCTTTGTGCATAAGTTGTCCATGTGTGAGTGTGAGATAGAGAGAGAGAGAGAGAGAGAGAGAGAGAGAGAGAGAGAGAGAGAGAGAGAGAGAGAGAGAGAGAGAGAGTGAGAGGAGAGAGAGAGAAAGACACAAAAAGCACTCTTGACTGGTGTGTAGAAGTACTGATTTATGTGTCTGTATGTGGGAAAGAATTAGAAAAAAAACAGACAACAAATTCACAGCTGCCAAGATACAATGCATAAACATTCCGTCCCTCTGTACGTGTTTATGGTGAGAACATTGTGTATGCTATTGATGCTTTGTATTGCTCGAGCATTATCACTCGTGTTTCTTCTGCTCACAGCACATGCACGATGAATTCAATGTCTGGAGTACAACCACTGCTCAGGACTACCTAGTTTATGCATTTGATTTCATACTATATTGTACAAATCCCAATTCCAAAAAAATTGGGAGATTGTGTAGAATCTCAAAGTAAACAAACAAACAGAGTACAATGATTTGCAAATATCTTTTGACCTGTATTCATATTGAATATTGAATACAGTACAAACACAAGGTATTTAATGTTCAAACATAACTGTTGATTTTTAAAATTTTGTTTTGTAGATGTACACTCATTATGAATTTGATGCCTGCCGAAAAAAGTTGGGGCAGGGGCCTGTTTACCACTGTGTTGCATCACCTTTTCTTTTAAGAACACCCAGTCAGCATTTGGGAATTGAGGACACTCAGCGGTTAAGTTTTGAAAGTGAAATTCTTTCCCATTCTTGCTTATATATGACTTTAGGTGCTAAATAGATAGATAACAGAATAAGTGAGCTTGTTCCCATGAATAGCAACTTCATAAACCTGCATGCGAAGACATATGACCAATCCACCTGACAATACATCATTAAAGTAATGATGATAGGCTTTACATGTAAATTTACAATTGGATTATAATTTGAAATTCAGTAAAACAGGATGATGTTGACATAATTATGACATTTCATTTATTTTTGAAACTTTTAAATTAGTGAAAAATGTTGGTTTCGATAGCAGCAGACTAACTTCACATGAATCTATGATGGGTCTGGACCATAATGGAAATTGTGTTCATATCTGAAATAAAATTCAAAATATGAGAAAATTGGTGAATGCAACAAGTTTCCCTAAATCAGTCAGACAGACCACTTAAGAACAAATCTGCTCGTATGAGTGGTTCTTGCATGAGGCCCATTGTCTGGATGGCAGCACATGTTGCTCCAAAATCTGTATGTACCTTTCAGCATTAATGGTGCCTTCACAGATGTGACAGTTAGCCATGTCATGGGCACTAACACACTTCCATACCATCACAGGTGCTGGCTTTTGAAGTTTGCATTGGTAACAATCTGGATGGTCCTTCTCCTCTTGTCCCAACTTTTTGAAACATGTTGTAGGCATCAAATTCAGAATGACGTTTATAAGTTTGAACATGAAATATCTTGTCTTTGTGCTGTATTTAATCGAATACAAGTTGAAAAGTTGAAGCCAAAAATATTTGCAAATCATTGCAATTTGTTTTTATTTACATTTTACACAGCTTTTTGGAGTTGGGGTTTGTACTGTACGATTATTTGGATGTTGTCATTTTGAAATAAAAGAATATTGCATGTGATGTATGACAGAGTTATAGCACACTATCTCAAACAGATTGTTTTTGTTATAACCCCCAGGAGCACTCTCAGTCCATGGTAAATAAGTGATTTGCCTGTGACCACAGAACTAGAGCAACAATAGGTAACTACACATTTTATTTTTACTTAGCTGTTTATCCTCTAACAGAAATGCATAGGCTTTGAATAAGTATGTAAATAAGTGATGTGCAACTGTACTATTCTGTCATGTGTTTGGTCGATGAAGACTCCTTTTTCCCACCTTTTCTGTGTATGTTGGTCTCTGCTTCTCCCTCTCCTTCATTCCATCCCTCCAGATCTCACTCCCTGTTGCTCGGAGAATTGAACAAATCAAATTACTTGTTCTTCCATGCTGTTAATGTCATTAGATTTTGAAGGACAATCACATAATACATCACAGTTATAGCCGTACCTCCAAAAGTAATAGGCATCGCTGTAATTGTTTCTATAATGCAGGTTTGTAGCTACATTGGTAGCTCTATCTTTATACGGCTACATGAATAAAAAAACAAAAAAAACAAGGAACTTTGCTGCAGGCTTTTTTTTTCCACCCTGTTTCTCTATTCATTAAATTGTTGGATGAAAACACAGAGTCAATTTGTTTCAATTATTTTTTGCCTCCTGTGAAAATATGCGTGTAATAATCTTTGGTCATCTCCAAAAACACCTCCTAGGATGTGTATATATAAGATGTTGCATTTTATGGGTGTATTGCTGCAGGGCCCAGCACAATGATGTAAAATGGTTGTCACCACTGAACCTTAACACTGAGCATATTTCAACCACGTTTTTCACTCATTCGTCTCATGGATCAGATATGCTTCAATTTTAATCAATGCAGTCGTTTACACTAAAGCCAAATAACAGCTGGCTGGCTTTACGTGCATAACTGTGACCTGAAGCATCTTTTTATGCTTCAAGTCTATTTTCTTTCAGCTTATGCCTGTGAATGCACACAAAGGGCCCTATCTTATGCTCAAGCGCAAGTGGAAAGCATAAGGGACCATGGATTTAATTTACTCAGGGTGTGTCCAAATCCACCTTTGTGGGCTTGTGCCAGGGGCGCAGGGGTATCCTGTCCTGTCCGGCCCCTTGCGCCAGCAGCACACAGCAGAATACATCTATCAGCTGTGGCCAAGTACCCTGATTAATTCACAGGCGAGTTTAGGCCGAACGTGCAATAAACCAATCAGAAAGTCGGCTCTCATCACCTTTAAGAAGCAGGTGTGCCAGGAGTGCACTTCAAATTAAGAATTTTGCTGATCAGTCTCTACTCAATAAGTAAATAAGCCAGCATTTGCTAGCGTGTGAACTTTTTAATATGTCAATGTTGTTTTTGCAGCTTTTTGCACTGCCCCCAAGTGCCCAAAATAAAAGTGCAATGTTTTATGTTGTCTTGTCTATCTACAATTTACTTAAATCTTAAATTTTATTTAACTTCTTATCTGTTTGAGATAGCCATCGTGTTTGTTGACTGAATTGAATGAAATGTGTGGAAAAAAAATCGTTCACAAGAAAAACCTTTCAAAAATAATGCAGTCAAAATGAAGTCAAATCGAACAACCCAATAACACAAATACTGCTGCACACAGCAGATGAATCACAATAGAAAACAAGGCCTTTGGTATTTTGCTCACACGTCTGCTATAAGAAAGGCCGCTTTATGCTCTATTTCAGGTGGACCACTCCCTCTGTGGCAGAGAATGGACCAGAACAAAACAGTTGTCTGGTGCTTTGAGCTCCCACCCTGTTCCTCCACGAGCCCATATTCCACACAGCGGGCTGTGAAATCATTTTTGGTCTCCCTCGGAAGAGAGCCCCCCATGCAGAAATCCATAAATTCATGAGCATCCACCAACCACATGAAAAGAAAGGATGTAGTGAAAACGGAGTGTGATAGAGAGCAGAGAGAGGGTGAGAGACCAGAAGAGATGAAGAGGAAAAGCAAGGGGAGGCAAACAGAGAGGAGAGGAGAGGAGAGGAGAGGAGAGGAGAGGAGAGGAGAGGAGAGGAGAGGAGACAAATGAATGCTGAACAGCAGTGTGAGCGCTTGGAGGGACCCAGCGTGAGTCTGGTCTGAACCCCCAACCGATTTAGCGCCGGAAGACACAGACATAGGAATATCAAAATGCTTCGGTTGCTCGCACATGCTTCCACGCGCACACACATGCACACACACACACACACACACACACACACACACACACACACACACAAAAACGCACGTACACACGCTCACACATAGACACATTTATGCATGCACACTTATGCACTGTGCTTTTGATGCACATTCTGATCTTCACACATACACAGCCATGCACATGCATACACGTGCACACAGACACACACGCACACAGCTGCTCCATTCCTTCATTCAGCTCAGCCCAGCTTCTCACTCTCCCTCTACTCCCTGGGAGCTCCCAACCTGCCCGGCCTTGTTGCAGCTCTCCCATCTCTTTTCACTCCTTCTGACTTCTTCTCTTCTCATCTTCTCCCCACTTCCCAACCCCAGGACGTAGCATTGCTAACCCTGGCGCAGTATATGTAGCTTAAGTACAGTAGGAAAGATAATGTACCCCAAGCAATGTGACAGTGCTCATTGATTCTTACATAATATGTTACAAAGTGGATCGCCTCAGGCTCTATCTTTGATGATGAAAGCTATTCACTATTACTTTTTTTTGCAGCCAGTAGGCTGAATTTGAATTACTTTATGATGATAGTGTTTCATTACAACATAAGATATTTTGTGATATTGAAACTGGGTCGTTACATCAGCAGTGGGTATGAAAACCATTTATTTTAAATGTTAACAGCCCTTTTTTTCATATTATTTTCATTTTACTCTTATTACTGTAATACAGTGTTTGGTGGCCTGTGAAAGAGCTTTTTGTTCAGATGTCTCTAGATACTTGATGCTACTTGAAATCTTTGATTTGAGTTCACCTGTAACAAATTCAGTTGATTGGACATGATTTACTGCACACTGTCTACGTACAGTTCCATCATTTACAAGCCAGCTGGAGGTCTGGCTAGACTCAGAAAATGTGTAAAAAGGGTCTTGTACCCCTTTTCCATACGCATGTGCTAGCTTGGCTTGACTTGTTTTGATTTGACACATCAGTCCAGCACAGCAGGGATTAGCAAGTCCATAACAACAGGGCTACCTGCTTGATGATGTGTCTTTTAACTGAAGACTCGAGCACAGAACAACAAATAAACACTTTATTTCATCTTCTGCTTAAATTCCTCACAATAAATGGGCAGACATCTGAAAGCTGAAACAGCAACAGAGAGTTGAGTTGAGTCTCACAACATTTTGCTTGTTTGAGGGAGAGAAAGGGATATTGTCACAGGTTCGGCTGAGGTTGATGAGACGTCCCTGCAACCAGCTTGGAGGCGGGTTGGGCCCTACTCCAGCGATGGTCCATCTTGGGTGTGACTCAGCAGAGGTTAGTGCATTAAAACTGGTAATAGAAATGCAAATCAGCTGGGCATGATTTAACTCAGTGCAGCCAATGGAAAAGTCCCATTGGCTTGTAAGAAGACAATAAATAAAAAATAAATAACGGTCACTCTAACAGAACTTTGGAGCTTGGACAGCCCTCTGTAGCACTTACTTGAGCTGGCCTTTATGCTCTTATGTGCTCATAGCACACAACAGCACTCCAGGAGTTTGCAAAGTAACCCTTAAAAGGACCAAAACTGTTTGTTCAGACCAAAATATGTCTTTCACCTGATGTCCAAACTGTGGTAGAATCTAGGCACTGCTCAGCACCTGGTTAATACCTTCTTTAGTGAAGTTTGGTGGTGGCAGCCAAAGCGATGTGGATGTGAGGACTGGGAACAGGTCAGGACTGATTGAACAATGAACAAAACCAACTGCAGGGGTGGGTTTGAAATCCCTCTCCGAGGAGCAGATCACCTCAGGCTGTGAAAAAAAAAATCACTTTTCAGGAGTACAATGACCAGAAGCACAGAGGTATGACAATGCTGAAGTGACTTCAGGATGACACTCTTCTTCAGTGACCCAGCAAAAGTGGGGACTTACCCCCTGTGAAAATGTCTGAAAAGACTTTAAGATCACAGGTAACACAGCTGACACATGCTCAGTGTCCAGTCTGACAGGACTTGAGAAAGTCAGGTGGGGAAACCAGGTGTGTTAAACTGCTAAAACCAAACAGAAAAGGAAACATAGATAACTAGTTCCAGTGCTGACTCTGCAAAGTACTGAATAATGGGTCTTCATTATGTTATATTAATATATTCCTAATTTCTCAACTTCTTAAAAAAGCAAGTTATTAGGTATTATCATTATTATATATTATTTATATACAGTATTCATGTCAAAAGTATATGTCCAATTTTACACATTTTAGTAACATGTACTGTAGAACAATTTTGATAATATGTATAAAACATGCTTTGTTTGTGCACACATTGTGCAGTATAAGACAAAATTAAGAATGTGAATACTTTTGAGTTCATTTGTTTGCCATGTTGCATTTTCCACTCATGAATGTGAAACATCCTCATACTAAGAGACCGTTAATAAGCTTTTAGATCATCTTTATCTTACTGAGGTAACTTTAAACAAGACTATACAAAGATGTAACAGGTGAAGAGGAAAACAGAAACAACCTGATAAATTGTTGAATCGCTGAAGGGAAGTAAAGGAAACTACCAGTATGGAAGCTAAGGTCCACCTAAAAAAAATTATAGATTAATGGTAGAGTTTAAGTGTACTCTATCTATATTTAGAATATTTTCCCAAGTTTACCTTGCTGTCAGACAACTTTCTGTGATAGGAAACTGCCATTACTTAAGCCAAATATCACACTGTCCCAACCAACCAAACTCCATGGGTGAAATCAGTCATTTTACCCCACAGAACTTGTTGTAATCATGAAGTAATGTGGGGCCACAGTCCTGAGTAACTACTCAATATAATGTATAACTTTATGTTAGGGGGCACAAAAAAGTAAAATTTCTTACAAATGAATTAGTCATTACTAGTTTTCATTATTCAGATTCACTTATATTTATGAACTAATTCTAATCTTATTGTTTATTAGCCTATTTCTCTAGTAATTCATCTCATCTATTATATAGTCCTCGCATCAGAGTTATTCAGGAATTATAATCTAAGATTCATTTATTATCAGTTTGCTCCTGAATCCTTTGTCCCTTAGAGATTATTCACTGTTTTGTGTACTGAAAAAAATAAAGTGTTAGTTCTACTGATATTATTTTGCACACAACCACATGCAGTATATACATACTGTGCATGCATACCATACTGTTATCACCTTAGGGTCTGTGGTTGTTGTCATGCTGTCTCCCTGTATGTTATGTTCTATCTATAACTTTAATTAAGACTGGGGCTCTGCAACTCAGTAGGTGCTCTGTAGACACCACTGTGACACATTCACACACACACATGCTACATTTCAAGAGACAAACCAGTTTATTTAACAGTAAAATGCACATGCTGGTGCACAAGTAGGATGCATGTGTATACACAACCACACACACACGCACGCACACACACACACACACACACACACACACACACACACACACATAAAAGCACACAGGGTGACTGAGTTATTCATTGACAAAAGGTTAACAGGTCTACACAGATGCACCAGGAAGCGCAATCACCATAATTATTCCACCACAGGTGCCTATTGGCCACTGAGGGCAATCACATGACATCTCCTCACAGTCTTTGACATTTGATTGGTTAATATAGTTCATTATGTGATACAAAGATGACAGATCAATAATTATAGTAAGGGTGGGGGGGTGGGATGGGGGTGTGTGTTTGTGTGGTGATGGTGGAGATGGTAGGAGCATGATGGTTGAAGAGGAGACCTACAATTCCAAGTCACTGAATAGAAGGAGAATAAAGGTAAAGGCACAACACGCAGGAGTAGTGAGGGCTTTTACAGTATATCTGTTGACTGACACATGAGTATTCAAAGCCCATATTGTATAGAATCACACTTAAAGGGAATGAGATAGAGTTTAAAAGATTAATGACATAACTTAAATCACAGTGTATACATACATATATAACTTGCAGACACACAGAGAGAACAGAAGGTAAATAATGAATTAATGTGTGATGACTGATTCACTGTGATTCCTTATAAAATTTACATAGCCTAACCCTGACTTGCAAGACATGATGGTAAAAAATAATACATTGGTAGGAGGTGTGAATTTCTGTTTTTATATATGTATTTACTTGTTAAGTGAAAAGAGAAGTGAGTGGGGTAAATCAAACCTTTCCTCTGCATCCAACACAAAAGTGCTGAAATGATTCTTTTACAATATTCCTGCTTCCAAAGGTCTTGTCTGCCCCCCACAGGCTGCCAAACAAATAACACCCATGCAAAGTTATGAAATCAGTCCATTGTCTGGCCTCCATACCACCATGATGTCATGGCAAATGAGTAGGACAGATAAGATTATTTAATCATTTATCTATTAGGACACTATATGGTCATTCTTCCTGGGGCAATTTTGGTAAGTAACTGTAGGCAGAGGGTTACAGGAAAGAGAAGAGAAGAGAAGAGAAGAGAAGAGAAGAGAAGAGAAGAGAAGAGAAGCTGTGTGTTTGAGTGTATGGTTCTGATTTGCAGACCTTGCAAATCCAAGATTTGTTTTCTGTTACCTGAGAACACAGTATATTGTCAACTTGGTTGTCTAATATCAAAAGAAACACATACAAGTGTAGTTTTTAGTGTAAAAAGTCTGGATATTATGAGTAGCATTTCAGCAATTAGCATGTGAAATCAGTTATATGCATCATCAAGGGACAGATGAATTGTGAAGTGTGTGAATCCCTGTATTGATCCTTAAGTGTGCAGATGTTATAAAAATGTGGAGCTTCAGCTGCATAATTGATTCTCCAAAGACACTAACACATTACAACCAACTATAGAACCACTGTGTGCAGAACTCCTTGGAACCATAATCACAGTAAAGAAGCAGTTTATTATACTTTCTACAACACAGTTTAACTAAAGAGATGGATGAGTGCTGATAACAGCTAAAATGAAACAACAAAATAAGTATTTATATGCATATATTTAAGACTTCGATAGAACCAAACCTTTGGTGTTGTTGTCCCAGACCATTTTCACTTTCATTTTACGTTTATATTTTACACTTACATTTTTATCTTTCAAACCTTCTGTTCTTTCAAAGATTCTGTTTAAGGCTCCTTTTTTTCCCCTGCCAAGTTCAGTCTCGTTTCAGAGTTTGCATATTTTTATTGGTCCTCTTGGTATTTCTCAGCTTGACTGTTTGTTAGGAATGCAACTTTACTGTTTTATGCCATTGCAGTGGTGGGGCCCAATCATTGTTTTGCAAGAGTTTTGAGTCCTAAACAAATCATAATGTAAAAGATACTTTTCAGGCTCAATGATTTACAAAGGCACTTAGCTGTTAAACTAACATTAACAAAGCTTTAGTTTGTTAGCTAACTAACTAACTAAATAATTAATATTATCCTTCAAATGTTTAACAAAGTTGCAAGTTGTTGCTTCTTGCAAACTGCATTTTTTTTGTTGACCATTTCTTAGTTTTTGTATGAAAACTAAATTATCTTTGGTATAATTTTTTCCAGCTGGCACAAATGAAAGGAAAATAATTCATTTGTGGCACACTTTTAGTTTTGGGGTTGGGGGAAGGCTCAAGTCCAAGTGAAGTGAAAAGTATTTCAAATTTGTGACTTGAGACTGACTCAAGTCCAAGTCATGTGACTTGAGTCCACACCTTTAAGCCCTGCTGTTAAGCTAATAGGTTTTTGCTTCTATAAAATATGAAATATTTTTATTCCATGAACCAAATAAAAAAAAAAAAAAAGAAGGGACTGACATGTCTTCCATTTATGCATTATGTGAACCTGGGAATGATTTGCTGGAAAGACAAGATGGCATTGAGAAAAAGCCATCTGTTTTGATTTTACTGAATGGCTGGCTTTGAGGTGAAGGATCAGGAGCTATCAGGGGCACTGTACACAAAGGCAAAGTGCAAGAATGGTAAGACAAGGAAAACCACATAACATGTTGATATATAATAATTTCCAAATCACTATTCTCCTCTCCTTTGGCCTTTTGGTATTTACAGCTATTACAGTCATTTTATAAATAATGAGATGCTTTAAAACACATTCTTATGCTAAAACAAACATAATTAGGTCATACACACAATCTAAAGACAGGATATCTGGAATGGCACACAGTGAATGGCCACACAAACTTATTGTTTCTGCTGCCAAAGTAAATGTCCTTTTGCTGAGAAGTGCCTGCAAATTGATGTCAAAGTTATCATAGATTTATCGTCTATGCCCTGGATAAAACCCAGGGGTGTAAGGAAATACTGGGGAAATAATGCTTGCTAATGGGAAAGGAATGCTAAATTATGCAAATAAGTCTCTGAGCCATTAGTGGTCATAGTATTTTTTAAATAAATTGGGGTGTATCTTTCTTTTCCTCTTCTTATTAAGGCCATTTGGCGTGGGCTTCGAATCTATAGGAGAGGTGTGTTTAAGTTAATTGCTCCTCTCGCTGCTGTTATTCTGGCCTGCTTTGGCCCTAATGAGAGATACATTATTGCAAACTTCTTTGAATGATATTAGCATTTAATAGGGGACAATAAAGTACATTGGGGACACAGTATCTGATGTGACAGAGCAATTAGGACTATGTTTTATGAGTGTCTTGCTGTCTTAAAGTGTGGCCTACACTGTGGAGATTTGCTAATTTGGAGCAGGGCTCAAACGTCCTGAGCCATATCTTGGGTGGTGGGGCTCTTGAGAATCGTACATAAATTGCTGGCAGTGTTCTTTTGCTGCTTCGCTTTGTCTTAAATAGATTTTTAACACATAATGACAAGAGAAGAATTTCAGGGCAAATGTGGACATAATAATTATGTTTCACGTTGTCTTTCCCCATTCAAAGATTACAGTAAACTATTGTAGCAGAAACCGTGTTTGACTGCTGTTGTCCTGCTGTACTTGAGCTTGTTTTGTTTCAATGTAGTTTCATTTTGTTTATTTTTGCACTATGAACACAATAAAATAAATGTCAGTTGGGCAAAACTTAGCAATAAGGGTACATTTATTCACCTTAGTTAATGCAGTACTATGCATTAACTAACAGTTAATTAATGTGTCCAGTAATCATTTATTCATGGGGCTCATGTTAATTAAGACATTAATGTATACACTATTTAGCAGTTTATAAAGATGTATTTAACATTAGCATAACATTTAATTATGCAAAAGGTTTACAATAATAAGCATTAATAACTGCAACAAATGTCAGATATGAAGGTTTGAAGATTACTGTAACATGCATGTCATGCAGTTCACAGCTAAGGTACTTCATGAAGAGAAAACTTTTACAAATTTTTATTTAAGGATATCTTTTACATGTCCATCCTCCAACTTATGATTCACTTTTGGTAAAGGTTGAGATCAGTGGATACATTTCATGAAGATGTTTCCTTGTTCCTTTATCTTCATGTAGATTTTTCGTATCTTATGGCCTGAATTGTTATGCGTGTTATATAAGCATTATTTAACTATAATTGAACATTCATTAATGCTCTTTGTGACCCTTTTTGTAAAGTTGAATATATCCCTTAGTAACAGTTCATTTTCAAACAATATTTTGATCTAAGTAACACTACATTCTCCAAGATTTTTAATCAGAACTGTTACTGGCTGGGAAAACATTGTAACCTGAAATGGAAAAGGTAATATTTTGACATTTTAAAAGAAAATGTTGGATTCCTTCTAACTTCAATATTACTGCATAATATGCTTATCTGAAATAGGAACAGGCAACTTTTTTATTTAATAGCCTGATTTAGATTATTAATATTGTATTGATTGATAGTTACTATGTCAAATAGTTGAATATTTGTTCAAATATCAAATTATGTGCTTTCCAGAACTCCCCCTACACATTTGAAAAGATTGATGCATGCCAACAAACATCATCCCATGTTTTACACATAGATGTTTTTCAGTCTGTGAAATGAAGTCCATAACCATATTGGATAGTATGTGTCCATTGTAGGTGATACTGTATATGCGTGCTTGTGTGTGTGTGTGTGTGTGTGTGTGTGTGTGTGTGTGTGTGTGTGTGTGTGTAAAGGATCTTTAGTCAATACACCTTTTCTTAAGCTGCTTAAAGGCTGTGTGAATGTGTACGTGTGTGTGTATGTATGCGTGCGTGCATACAGATTAATGTGTCTACCAAAAGCGTCAATATGTGTACTTGTGATTTTGTGCAGTGTTTGGCTTGTGTGTGTGTGTGTGTGTGTGTGTGTGTGTTTGTGTGTGTGTGTATGTGTGTGTGTGTGTGTGTGTGTGTGTCCTTGCGTTTGTGCTTCTTGCCCACTCACATCTTGTGCTGAGGTGTCATTTGGGTGCTCTTAACACACAGAGACTGTAACTACATGGTACATTCTGACTTAGCTCCATAATCTAGCCATGGCAGAACAAACTCAATTGGACTGTGGGAGGCTGAACACAGGAATCTATAATCCTCCACCCAACAGACAATCAATCCCTCCACTGGCCCTTGGATGACTCCACAGAGTTCCCCCACCCCACTGTTGTCTTTGCTGTTGGCTGTATATCCATAATTCAGATGTGTGAACGGGCTTGTTGAAATTTACTGTGTTTTATGTTGCATATTTTTTAAGAGGTGAAGGCAATATTTTTCTTGTTTGAGTGTTTCTAGGCTCACCTTTAGTGCCAATGACATGGCCAGAGGGTCAAGACAGTAAAGTGTTTGATAAAACTTAAGTCTATCGTGATAGTGAAGTTTCATACTGGTCAATACCAACATTTTTTTTAAACTTTTGATATGTGACTCTTGTTGTCATGGTAAAGCCAAGCATGTTATCCTAAACATAACAATGTAATTTTTGTGCCTAAATCTAACCAAATAGTTGTGCCTATATCTAAGCAAGTAGTTTTTTGTGGCTAAAGCTAACCAAACTGCAGCCCTTTTACAGCTCCTGGCTCCTTTCAAAAGGAAGGAGCATTTCTACTCTGAGCACCCTCCAGATGCCCAAGCCTCACTCTCCGACACTTGTAGAACTTAAAAAACACACAACAACAAAACCCGAGCTGACCTGTCCTTTTATATCTGCACTCATTTTGCCACTCCACACTGTTTCTGTTGTCACATGTCCCTCTGTTCTGTTTTTCATGTTATGGTTGTGCACCTGAACAACACGCCTGTTCAACTGGCTGTTTGCGTCCCACTTGTAGCTCGTTCCATTATCAAGGGATACAAGCTTTTTATGAGTCAGAATGTATTTATCATGTACTTTCCTATTGGTTTACATTAAATGCATATAAGTAAAACTGTTGAACATTTTACTAAACTACTTTCTTGTTGCTATTATTTCCTGCATAATCTCCTGTTGCACACTTCAGTCCAGTGTGTGGCGATAACGCACCTCTAAGCTGTTTTGCCAACTGCTAATAAATACTAAAGAAGAAGAAGATACATGTCTATCATTGATATATATCACTATCATTTTATCACCCACATCTAAATCAACTATTTGTACCATCATATTAATCACAACTTAGTGAAATGCCAATGCTAGCCGGTAAGTCATTGACCACACTTAAGTCCACGCCCTCCTTGAAAGAGGACGCTCTCATAAACGGGTTTTGATCTCAGGAGAACATCCTAATTAAATGAAGGTCAGATTTTCCACCGAGGAGTTGCAAGTAAATTTCACCCTGCCATTTCTGGCCTGACCGTACTTTTGGATGCAAGGCTATGCTGTTCTGTTCACACAATATGGTTTGTGTGATGCAAATCTCCAGGCATTTTGAATAACCAACAAATGGCCTGTTTAATAACTTCGCAGCATGTTCATATTGATGTGTAAAGGTGTTTGGAGAACTGGTAATCTCCAGTGCACACAACCCAAGTGGTCCCCCTTTTGTTATTCTCATAATCCTGCCCTCTTTGAAACCTTCATACAAGCTGCTGATAGATGTTGTTGGCATGAACATCTGGTGGGCCTGCCTGTTCACAAACTGATAGGCACAGAAAGGGAAAAGAGTTCTGCAGCTACAACTCACAGCCCAAGCAAGGTATTGGAATGGTGGAACAGAGATGAGGTTATATTATTTAGTAAGAGTGGCACTTGAAGGACAGGCAAAAGTCAAACCAAGCAGGCATTGAATTACATTTAGCCAAATGTCATTTTTAATTTCAGGTTTAAATACAACATCCCAAATCTACTTGACAGAATTTTAAAAAATGAACTAACTTGCTTATGCTTACTTATAATCCAAACAAGTAAATACAAATAGCAGGCAGCCTAATATACTTTCCATCAGTGATTTATAGCACCGTGAGTCGTGCAACCTCATGAGTTGATTCACTCATGGCAAGCATTTCTCACTTTCCAACAGTGGTCTGAAAAACCCAAAAGATTTGTTGCTAGTTGCTTAAATCATGTATTAAATATTTTGGCAGCAAAAAGAGACCAGGCTGATAGATTGGTAGTGGACCAGTCCACTACCAATCCACATTTTGAGGACACAATCTTTAAAAACTTAAAAACACATTGTTTTGTGTCTATAATTAGGTGCTTTGTCACAATATTGAGCCTCACTACTTAAAACTGATTAGACACTGACAGACGTCATTGCAAGGGACAATTCAGTAGTTCCTAGATATTGGTAGGGACGTGTCCCTGCCATCCCAATTCTACACCCAAGGACAACAGGTGAATCCAATTAATGAATAAACAAACTGACGAGACGAGAACTGAAAACAATGAACAGACCTTTCTCACAGCAGCTATTTTGACATGGAGCAGTTAAGTAAACATGGGTCTGTAAGCAGTATACAGACTCTAACAGTAGGCTGTTGACAAAGTTTATTTATTTTTTTATTTATTGGGGGGTGTTTTCAGACAAATTGTGTATGATGCTGTCCTGAAGTGAAATGAAATAGAATTAAATGGTGGCTATAATATATAAAAGAAAGTGGAGGCCACATTGAGTGTAGCTTCAGTCATCTCTTTAGTCATGCAAACCTTTCTATAGAGACGCATTAGCAATGCCCCAAGCTTTATAGTACCAGCTGGCTGACTCCACAATAATTTGACATAGAGCTTCATAGTTTATATACTGAAAACTGTTTTTGTGTGTTTGTGTTTGCCCATCTTTCTGAGTGAGCGTCCTGTTTTCATTTCCTGGAATAGTGATACTGTCACATGCAGATGTATAGACGCCAAGTAAAAGATCCTACAGAAGATGCAGAGACTTGCTTTTTTTATGCTCTCTCTCAAAGATATCTGCTTCTCTATTGATTTCTTCCACCCTGGGCCAAGCAAATGCCTTGGCTGTGAAATTAGTAATGCGCGTCGTCACGCATCCCTCACAATCATCAGGAGATTGGGTTACGTGCTGGCTGCACCTCCGAGCGTAACACATTTGCATGAACCCTCATGTGAGTTTAATAAAAAGGCAAACTGTAAGATGAACTACTCTGGAAAAGTGTATTGTGCGATTTGGAGGATGCCTTCGTAAAAACTGTGATGTGCAAAGCTTTGTAACCCAGGCCCTGTAATGTGGCGGAGGTTTTGTTTTGAGATAGCTCTTTGGGATTGTTATGTATGTCTCTGCTCTTGTATTCGGTGCCCGCACTTACTATGAAAAGCCACAATAATGTGCAGGTTATAAGTCGTTTTGTTGCAGTTTCGCTGCTCAAAAAAACAACCATTATGAACAACAAAGTGCCGACTTGGCAGGCTCACAGAAATTAGCCTCTCAGAGATGTGATTATGTCTGTGCAATCTTCACTGGCCCTTAAACCAATACTGAATGACTCAACCTCATTAGGTGTGTGGATGTGTGTGAGATTTTCATGATGAGGCTTTATAGCAATGAGAAAATAATTGGCATTTCAGTTATGATCAGGCTGGAGGCTTACAGCGGGGACATGGCTTCCAGTCTGATTTACACTTCAAGAAAAGTGCATAGACAGAAGAAAAAACACACCATGTCTCTGTCTTTGATCTGGCTCATCGACAAGACTTGGGGAAGGCAATTCCCACAGACAAGACAGACATTTCTCCATACAGGTTTACTCCAAATGAAGTTAACGCTAAATCAAAACCTGGGGATGTTAAATTGTGTATATAACCCATGAAAATACCAACCAGAAGAACACACATTATTGGCTCAAAGTAGAAGTTTTGTAAAAACTTTACTCAAGTTAAAGTGAAAAAGCACAGGCTCGGAAATTCGTTCAAAGTAAAAAAGTATAAAGCAGACCTTTGAAGGACATTTCTACCAGCTGTTTCTGCACAAAGCTAACTGAACCTCACTTTTTCTCCATGGTCAAGTCTCCCTTTCTCGTCATTTTCATATTGTTGCATAATTTACATTGTTGTCTTTTTTCGTGTGACATTCTTGAGACATTCACGTCTGTGTGGGTCTTTCACGTGTTTTCACATCATTCTCATCTCATTACATCTTTTACGTTTATTTATTATCTTGTTACATTATATTGTTTTTGTTTAGTTATGTTGTTTACCTCTTGTTACTGTATGTCGGTTATTTTCTTCTTTCCTCTTCTTATGTCTTTTAAGACATTTTGACGTTGCTTTCATTTCATCTGTCACGTGTGATAAGCACTGATGGATACACTGAGGAATTTTCGTTTCTAGATACTTATGTGCTAGCATGTGACTAGTGTAATGCTAATGTCTAGCTAGTATAATGCTAACATTGACCGGGTTCGGCCACCTTAGCCCCTTTACAGGGGGAGGGTGTTCTGTGTGTTTTTTCCCCTTTTAGTGTCTTTTGTGTTTACTTGTTTGTTCGTTTAGTGTCTTTCTTAGCGTCTGTCCCCGTGTCTTACCTGACTTAGTATATAAAGTTAATATTCATTTGTTGTCTAAGTGTTTTCTTGACCTTAATTTACTAATAAGATAATAAATTTGTTTGACACTTGCCTCAGTTATTATTAGAGCCCTCATCCCCTGGCCAAACCTTGGGGTTGTAACTATTCTAGTTAGTGCCCCATCCATTCAGGTTAATGCTGGGAAGGCGGCAGGCAATGATGCAATAAAAATAATCAATAAATGCGCTCAAATGCATTAAGACTAAAGAAATGAGTTTGTAAATGTAAGGAGTAGAAAGTAAAGATATTTGTGTTAAAATGTAGGGAGTAAAAGTAAAAAGTTGTCAGCACAATGAAGTATTTGTACTACTACTACTACTACTGTACTGTATGTTAATTAACACCTCTGATAACAACAAAACATGTAGAGAAAGTACTGCACATTTTCTGTTGGGATATTACAAAAAATACATAAATGCTTTTATATTATATTATATTATATTATTATTTATATTAGCAGCACATTAAAAAAAAAACATTTGAAAACTGGAGTTAGAAAAAGATCTGTATAGGGATAGTTGAAATGTACATCACAAACTCACTATAAAATCAACATCTGGACATTAAATTCATGTTTTAGATTAGATTAGAGATTAGATAGAACTTTATTGATCCCTTGGGAAGACTCCCTCAGGGAAATTAAGAGTTTTGATCCATTCAACAAGACAGTCTTTGTTTACATGTTCACTGTACTGCCATGATTATTTATTTATTTATTTATTTATTTATTTATTTATTTATTTATTTATTTATTCTTACAGCCAAAAGGTTCTTAAGAATTCTAGAAATAGTAAATCCAAATGTCTTATGACACAAGTGTTCCTCTCAAGTGAAGTAACATGGTTCTTCAATCACTGCCATGTGAACAAACGAGAACAGATGCTTTTGTTATTCACAGTGCTTCACTGTTAAATGATTCCTTTACCTTTAAATCAAATTAGGCCAACCACTAATTGATTGTAATGGAAATGAGTTGACCACCATTGTCATAAGCTGCCATTGCCTCATGGCCCCAATCTCACTGTCTATACGCTGATGGCTAATTGTTGGTCTGATTGCTTGGCCTTCCAGTGCTGTGGTTTCCATGCTAATAAGCTAATTATTGAACAACAATGTGGTCTCAAATAATTCAATTACTGCAGACACTAATGAACACAGAGGCCAATAACAAGCGCTTGATATTTCAATTCTGCTTGTGTCTGTGTTTGACAGTTAGGGTCTGTGCTCACTGCTCACTTTGCTGTACAAGTGATTTTATGGCAAATGGCGAGGTTAAGGAAACATGCCCTGTAGTCAAACATGCATTAATTAATGTCAGGATTTTTGCTTTGAAAGAGAGCTTGGCTTTTGTCCATGTACTCTATTTTATGTATATGTATTATTTATGTACAGGTAATATTTTATGTATATGTATTATTCATGTACGGGTTATCATGCTAGTTCTACTTTTTATTTTATAACTTTGAAAATGTCTGGTGGAGGGCTTCTCATGAAAAACAGATGCTTATTTCTATTTTTCTTGATGTTCTGGCAGCAAACTTGAAGCCAATTGAGCTTGCAGTAGTCATGGTTTCTAAGGAAAATTGCAGTGAAAAAAGAGAGAAAGAACAAGGCAGACAGCAGACTGTAAACTGTGCAGAGTTGGCTAAAGTAGTAAGTCACGTCTACCTGTGATGGAAGGGACGCACTGTGTGATTGTCATTATGATGCAGATGATTTGTGGGTGCACAACCGACAGCAAGACTGATGATTGTTTTATTCCCTTTTCCCATCACAACCTTGACCTGG
>JAJHUR010086583.1:0-17758 GCA_027495735.1 Lutjanus campechanus
CACCAGCAGCTGGTTTAAATCAGTGATGCAGATATGCAGAGCAGGACGGCTACCGCAGCTCATTTTCCACAGAAAACCAGGGACAAAGGGAAAAAAAAGAAGCAAATGTACGTTTATCAAAAACTTATCAAGGGCACTGCTGTTTCCTTTAGCTGGTTAAGAAGACTTTTACTTTGTGACTGCAAAGGCTCAACAGGACAAATATGTCTGGGTCATCATTTTGTTATTCTAATGAGGCAGCTCTAAATTTTTAAATACTATTTGTTCAATCATTTTCTGTCTCATAAGCACATAAGCCTGGAATACTATCTTTATTCCCCCAGCTCAACAGGACAGACACTTTCAAATCGCTTATTTTATGATAATAAAATGCTTAATTTGCCATCTTCCGGTGGCTACAACTGAATCACATCTTACTGTGAAGCTGAAACAGACTGAGATGTTTGGACTCATTGATAAAATACTAAAAGGAGGAAGATCTACCACCTAAAAACAGAATGCACAGGGGTGTGTTAGTGCTCATGGCATGGCTAACTGTCACATCTGTGAGGGCCCCGTTGGTGCTGAAAGGTGCATACAGGTTTTGGAGCAACATATGCTGCCAACCAGACAACATTTTAGAGATGCTGCTGCTTATTTCAACAAAACAAGGCCAAGACACACTCTGTGCAACAGTGCGGCCTCATTGTAAAAGAGTTCAGGCACTAGACTGGCCTTCCTGCGGTCTAGATCTGTCTCCTATTGAAAATGTGTGGTGAATTATGAAGCACAAAACATAACAGAGACCACAGACTTTTGAGCGCTTGAGGTCGTACATCAAGCAAGAATGTGAAAGAGCTTCACTTTAAAATCTTCAAGAGTTAGTGTCCTCGAGCTGTTCCCAAACAGATACTGAGTGTTGCTGAAAGAAAAAGGTGATGAACACGCACCCGTCCAAACTTTTTTTGAAACGTGTTGCAGGCGTCAAATTCAGAGTGAGTGTATATTTTACAGAAAACAATAAAGTTCATCAGTTTGAACATTAAATATCTTGTCTTTGTGCAGTATCTAACTGAATATAGGTCGAAAACCTCTGTGCATCCCAGTTCTTTTGGCATTGTGGTCACTTTTCTCATGTAAAAAAGGAATGCAAAACCACTGACTTTTTGAAGGAAAGATTGTCAAAAACTGTGTGCCGTACATTTGATTAATTGATTGGTTAATTATTGGTTCTTGCATCTCTGTGTGACGGCAGGCTTTCTAAGAGTAGCCATTCAGAACAGCTATGAGCACGTCATATGAACTAGTTCACTCTGATCTTACCCCGAGTCTTAATGCTTTGCTGCTGTTGGTGGGAACAGACCGTCAAATTTGACAGGAGAGGAGAGCTGGCGCCTCTGCACAGTAAGAAGTCCCTGGTGCACATGTGCAGGGTGAAATAACACACACAAACACACCGAACGTGCTGCAATTCTCTGACAGCAACCCATGAGGCTGGAAGAAGTTTGTATCAAAGCTCTATGCAAATAGTAACCCAATATCACTAAAATAACCTCACACACACATGCACACACACGCATCAACCCCTCCATTTGAGACTACAACATCCCTGTTATCCCCTCCTCAGCCATCACAGCAGATCACGTTGGCAGAACATAACATGGCATGTGCCAGTGTGTCTTGCTGCCAATTAAAATTCTGTACCAGCCGGCGCCCCTTCAGCGGTGAGATAGCACCTTGCAGGCCCTCACCAGTGTGGTGCTATAAACACACACACACACACATACACAGACCTCTTGTTGGGGCTGAAAATACACCTGCAGCACCACTGCTGTCAGGTTGGGCTCAGACAGCTATGCTAACTAGGTTTGCCGGTAGTGCGAAACTTTACAGAGTGCTTGTGGCAAGGGAGCCGGGTACATAATAAACTTATTTCCTCGCCTCAATAACTCTGAATTTTTGACTGCACCGTATTTCTCAAGATATTCTTTTTGACACTCTGTCTAACTTGCGCATAAACAAAGGCAGCTCTCTGAAGTGAGGTATGCTTTTTTTTTGGAGGCAGAAGACTTCCTAGTTTTTTTTGTTGTTGTTTTCCTCCACCTGAGCTCCGTGGTTTGGGCCCTCGAGTCTGTCCGTGGCCATATTCCATGTACATGTTGTACAGTAAGCAGTCCCAATCAGGCAGGGGTGTGAAGCAAGGCAGTCATTTAGCGCTGCGCCCTGCCTCTGCTCCTGACACGGCCAGCGCTGATCAAAGTGAGCGTTCTGGCACACTGGCACTCAGATGGTACTCAGGTAGTCAGATGGCACAGATCCATTGGCTGGCTTTCTGAGCTGTTAAAACGTTGCCTGGCAGCTGTAAACGGGTTTCAGGAGTTACTTCAAAAAACACAAGAAAACAAATACCACCTGCTATACTGACTGCTGAAAATGCACAATCACAATCCCTGGCTGTTATCCGTTTCTTTCCCCCTATTCTTTAGCTATTTCAGACGAACAATGCAGCAGAATCTGTTCCCATATGTATCCAGGGATGTGATGCCTGACGCCTGATGCCATCTCCACAAACGTTATTTTGAAGGGTCAATCTCATGTTGAGATCGGCACATTAATATATTGATACAAGCCTTTCCTGCTCAGCTTAGTTTGGGGCTAACCTCCTTCACTTTTCCAACAATTGGAAAACAACAGACAAGACTTTTGTTGGTCTTGAGAAGCTGCAGTGTTTATTACACTGTGACCTGTACTGTACATTTACTGCCAGATTAGTACCATTACAGCTAAAATTGCAAAAAGTGTTGGTATTCTGGGAAAAATCTTTCCCATAATACAAAGAGGTCGGCATTCTTTGATACTATTCTATGATTTATCCATATATGAACTACTGTAATTCTGTATGGGCAAGAACTGTGCACATAAAACTCACTCTGGCATCACTGGTGTGAATAAAGTCAACCAAATACAAATTGCTTTAAAAGTCGACTCTTCCTTCATATCTTCATGATCCGTGTTCTTTCAATGATCAATCCCATAAATATTCCAGTGGAAATAACTATAACCTCAGGCCTCTGATACGTCCAATATCTCAATTACAATTTAATTTACAGAGGTTCAGTGATATGGAAAGCATTGCAATGTGATCTATTTTAACTTAACACCAAATCTGTTTGTTTTTTATCTCCAAAATGTTCTCCTTATGGATTATCTTTGTAAACTGTCCTCCAATAACTAATTACTTACTTGTATATGAATGCCTGCTAACATGTGCAATCTTATCCTGTAACTTTTTTTGCCTTCTCGCCTTCTCTTTACTATTCTTTATTAATGGATTTGGGTATGCACTAAAGAGTGCACTGATCAAGCCGCTCTCTGTGTGTTTTACACCTCTCCATCACATCTGTTCATGTTTATAACAAGTTGTATTTTTTTTATGTGTGAACAAATAAAATTTAAGAATCTAAAGAAAAAAATCCTGCAAAGTTGAAGTTTCTACTCCGCTATGAGCAGGAGCTACGCTACACTTATGACAGTATGCTTTAATAAAGTCCAATAAAATAATTACTGAGGCCACCATCCCACAGGAATATGTTGCTTTGTGAGAGGTAAGAAAAAATCCTCACGGTCACAGCCCTATATGTATCACAATTTATATCGCCATTGCACTACTCTTTATGCATGGTATTAAACAGTCTTTGTCTTCTTTCCTTCCTTGGAGAAGATAGCAAAGACTCTGAGCTACCCATTCATCAAATATTTTCTGTGTGCATGAAAAGAATTCACTGTGGCTCCACAGTGGCCGTCTGTCCACTATACTTTACATTCAGCGCATGATCAATGATGAACCTTATACTGAGTGAGTAGTTGGACACAGCCCACATTGTATTTTGTTACCAAGAGCCTAGATTGCTTTAGACACTCATTTAGCAAACATGCTTTACCCTACTGTAGACGTGCACAACTAAATATTCATAGACGTCTGTGTGCCAACATCAATGAGTAGAGTGTCTGATGAACAAACAGACTCAAAAGAAGTTTATCTGCTGAGTGCACGGAAACCCACTGGTATGAATAATGAAAGCCTGCTGCTCAATAATAAATGTCTGCATGCGCGCACTGTGCAGCTGCGCTTGTTTGGCCTGTGAGGGAAATTTCATTATACCAACTCCCATGCTGTTCATACAGACGTGAAGGACATGCACACAAACTAACCGCTGCAGCAACCCCTGTCAGCTCCGACGACAGACAACGCTATCAGAAAAGAAGAAATCCACGAAAAGCAAAAGCACACAATGCCCAAGGCGGAGCAGGGCAACACAAACCAGCCAGCTTGCTAGTTAAAAGGCAAAACAAATAAAACGGACACGCCTGCCAAATGAAACTTACGCCTTTCTATTCATCGCGTCCCCTCATCTGGTAGTCAAATGAAATTGGACGGATGTTGTCCCTGAAGAATGCACGAGATGGAACCAGTCCCTCCTGCCACATGATACCACAGGTGTGTACGGGGCCTGAAATTAACTTGCAGCTGTCCCGAATTCTGCTTTTAACTGGCCCAGGCTTAAACCTACTACAAGGACTTTTTAACTGGTTATGAAACCATCTCAATTTAATACTGATCCCTTTATAAGATCTACATAAGCAAATGAGACCATCACCAGGAAGACTGGCTGTTTGTGTACAGTTGTTCTTAATGTCCTTAGTTTGTGGCAGGGGCAGGACCTTTCTGTTCCACATGTTCCCCTCGTGTCTACATGGGTTCTCTCTGGGTACTCTGACCTCCTCCAACAGTCCAAAGACATGCAGCATAATAAGTTAATTGCCCGTAGGTGTGAATGTGAGTGTGAGTATTTGTCTCTATGCCTCAGCCCTGTGATGAACTGCCGACTTGTCCAGGATGTGTACCCCGCCTCTCGCCCAAATGTCAGCTGGGATAGGCCCCCCATTCCCTGTCAAGGATAAGCGGTTACGGACAATGATTGGATAGATCTCTATATGACCCACAAATATTTACAAGACCATCCGTGAGAAGACTGTCTGTTCCTATGAAGTTATTCTCAATTACTTAATCTGAAGTCAGATGAAACAAGCCTGTGTTTACAGTTTCCCAGCTAAAGTTACAGTGAGTAGTACATTAGCCAGTTAAGAGGAAGTAGGAGATTTTTATCCAGATAATTTTATTTTTGATGTTGAATTATGTGGTTATTACGACGGAAACACGGCCGCTTTTGTCTACAGGGGTCTCTGAAATAAGCACAATACAAGTTCCTTGTAGTCTTTCTTTTAAATGTGTTTTGGGGAAACATTTGTATTGATTTCGCAGTAACAACTACAAAATGAAACCAGCCTGGAACCAATAACCACTGATACTATTACTCATACACACAGGTTCTGTGTAGTCATGTTCAGTTGAGTGTTGTAATTCAAGGACTCTGATTTTGCTTCCTATCCTTTTTTTTTTGCCAGTGCTGTCATGAAATTAGTCTTAAATTGCATTTATAATAGTCTTAAAAAAATCTCAAATTTAACTTGTTGAAACCTGCAGAAACCCTGATGAGATACAGCCATCTCACATTTTTCAAATTTGAACACTTAACAATTAAAATGATATATATTTCATGACGCCTAAATGAAATTGTTTCATTTGTGCAGATAAATTTCTCTAATGGTCCCAGACACGGTATCTTATCATTTTTATTGTCCTCGGGACAATGGGGCATCCTTAATTTCAAGCGCTCAAGTGTTTCTCTCTAAAGTACGTCACAAGAAAACCCTGAGTTTTATGCAGCATGCTAAAAAAAAAAAAGTTGCCAGGCTCCTGTGCAGAGATGGAGGTTGTCCAGATCTGTTGGGGGGGGGGGTACACCAGAGAGAGACAAAGAGAAAGAGAGGCTGACAGCTTGAGGCGCATTAAAAAAAAGACGAAAAAGCAGCGTGGGTGGCATCAGGGGAAAACGGAGAAAGAGACTATCTTCTCTCATTGAGATCAATGCCCCCAGTCCGCACCAGGGGCTCTGTGTTTCAGCACACAGAGGCAGGGTAGCAAACCACAGAGGCTTTCTATGGGTGAGAATGAGCTAATACCTCATTGATACTGCAACTCTTCAATATATTGCAACACGGTGGGTGTTGTGATTCAATACTGTACCAGGCACTGTGATGTGCCGATTCACATCCATCCGACTGCTGCAAAACTCCCAGAGGGGGACATGTCAAAAGCAATAACACTTTGAGTGTAAGGAGACATGAATCACAAGATATGGCACCCTGCTTTTCCACATCTGAAGTGCCCTTTAAGCACTCACCTTTTTCATTTTTGTCATTTCATCACCCCTCTGTCAATCTGCGTAGTTCTGGGGGAGAAAGGCGCGAATTCAGCACACTGTGGATGAATTGTTCTTCTATCAGTTTCCTTTGATCTACATCTAAGAACACGTCATGGTCAGAGAATGAAAAGAAGAGCGGTTTTTAAAGTCTGGTGATATAGCTCAGAGGCAAAAATGTATTTCAGTCTCTCATGCACCACTGCCTCTTACAAAGAAGAAAATGTGTAAACACGGGCAAAAAAAATAAAAATCTTTCACTTCAGAAAGATTCTGACCAGATCCTGGAAACTTCTAATAGTGACTGATTGCTTATGGTCAGCTTCTTTTATTTTTATTATACACTTTCAGACTAAAGGGATAGTTCAGATTTTTTGAAGTGAGGTCGTATGACAAACGTATCCATAGTTAGTGTTTCGACTCAAGTAGAAAGTGATTTGCACGTACTCAGTTTGGAGAAGCAGCATGAGTGCCGGTGTAGGAAGATAAGCAATGAGCAACATGTATTTTAGCCACCTAAAAAAAGGTCAACTAAAAACATCAATATCGGTTTAAGCGTATGTTATATTTTCAAGATTTTCTGTGTTTTATCTTGCTATCAAACAGCCCATTTCGATGAGAATCTAAAGTTATATAAGCCACCAGACTCCTTTGGCAAAATTAGTCATTTTGCCTCGCAGAGCACAAGAACTGCTGGTTTACCGTTGCCTCGAACTGTTGGTTTGTTTGCATTATTGTGTGATTTTGGTGAGTCTAAACTAACCCTGTAAAACGAGGAAAACAACAAAGTCACACAACAACACAAACAAACTTAGTGATCGAGCAAAATTTTTTAAAATCACTTGCCCAGCAGTGCAAGTGAGTTGCTAGATTTACTAGCCTGACATGGCATTTTAGTTGCCCTGGGCAAGTGGGCAATCCTTATTATTAAGGCCTATAAAGCAGTGAAAATATTTCAAGTATAGTGTACACTTAACCTGATATTGATGGATGTAGTTGGCCTTTTTTTATGTGGCTTAAATATGTCTTGGAAGTCATTGTTAAGCTTCCTACACCAGTACTCCTGCTGCTTCTCCAAACTGGAGGAGACATCTACTGTCTGCAACACACTGACTTTGGATAAGTATCTCACACAACCCCGCTTCAAATAATTCAAACTATCCCTTTAATAAATGAGGACTTGCACAGTAGCAGCCAGCGTCTCAAGAGACAAACATGCCAAATAAAAGAATCCAGTCTGTAAAAAAGTGCTATCATTGGTCAGCTGAAGATGAAATTCACTTTTCTGGTAAAACACATTGCAAGAGGAAACTTCTGAAATTTTGAAACTGAACTTTCCACATTTTTACATGCTGAAACTACCAAACCAAAATGTAGGCTTTCATTGAAATCTAGGCGCTGTGAAAGGCACCGTGTTCTCTAAAACACTGCTAATAGAGCAGGGGCAATTACACCCCAACAACAGATTAAACAACCCCCATTCACAACCATTGAGTGAACCGAGTGGAACTTGGCAACAGCTGAAAGGTGGATAAGTGAGGAGGAGAGACAAGAGGGGAAGCAGGGAGAATTTGTGGGATAAATTGGACCGATCAGACAGAGCCCAGGGCAGCTGTGCAAACCTCTCATAGCCTGTCTCTCTGGAGTCCGTGTGCAATGTCACAGTCTGTGTCAGGGCATGAGAGACGATTCTGGGAACAAAGCGCTGGCAGACCTGGCGTGGCGGTGGTGGTTAGAGAGGGTGCCCTTGCTGCGAGGAGGCCTGAGGCAGCGCCAGTGGGTACACAACAGCAGGACTGACCACTGGGACAACACAACAAGTTCTCGTTTGATCAAGTCTTAAATGATTCAACCACGCTCAGCTAACTAGAACTTTTCCAATAAAACAAAAACACGGCAAGTTGAAGAAATACGCAACAACTGCGCGTCCAAAAATGAGCACTGCAGTCCAAATAGCCAGTTGGAGCCATCATTTTATTATTTATTACAGTAAAATATATTCGATTTCTCCTTTAATTAAAAGTCAAAATTTCTGTTTGCTGATCAGCCAAGAAAATTGCAAGTGGTGCATCTCTGTAGAAAATTTATTTTTTACAGACTTTTAGAGCTGAAAAATAAACTGTTAAGTGCTCTTTGGTGAACAAACTATGTAATGAAAAGACTGACTCCAAATTATATACTATATTAAAATATATTGGCATTTCTGTGCATTTCAGACAAGTGTGCCGAT
The DNA here is from genome assembly GCA_027495735.1 of Lutjanus campechanus. Lineage (NCBI taxonomy): Eukaryota > Metazoa > Chordata > Actinopteri > Lutjaniformes > Lutjanidae > Lutjanus > Lutjanus campechanus. The sequence goes on from JAJHUR010086583.1 coordinate 8,533, forward strand.
TATGTCTTTAGATCGAACTGAATCAGAAACGAGTCTCAGTGATGGTGCAACTAAAGTTTTTACATACACTACCCTAAAACACCTGCTTTTAGAATGAAGTTTGGTCCCACAGTATCAAAACAGCAAAATAAAGTGTCTTAATGATATAAAAAGTGACAGATGTCTGAAATTCATCAAGGTAGTTGTACGTCAGATTTGTCCTTTTTGATAGAAGCAGAGTGAAAGGAGTCTGATTGCAGATCGGCAAACGCATATCATAATCAATCACCTGACTGACCAGAGGATTTGGGTTCCCAGTAGCGGCAGCGTCCGATTTTCTCATGTTCTGCAATTTAAACTGGCAAAAACCTCAGAATTTGTATTAATCACCACTCAAATGAGAGTGTTGTTTTCACCCAAAAAGGGATGTGGGCACTGGGGGTACTGTACTCGCTGCTGATATATGGCCCAACCATTTAAAAGACAGAATACAACTAAAATATCGCCTAGTTTATTTTATTTTATTTTTTTTACCAGGGGTAAAAATCTTTTTTTTCCAAGATCCAAGACAGGCAGCAGCACAGAAAACATGGTTGCAGACATAAGTCAAACATTAAATGAAAACAAAGAACAAATTACAGAATTATAAGACATCAAAGCATTCTTTTCATCAGTCCTCTTACAAATGCGAGACCATCTCCCAAAGATTTCGGTGATTTTGAAACTGATTCCAAGCGGACGGAGCTGCACACTTAAACGTCCTTTTCCCAGTTCAGTACTGACTTTTAGGGACAGTTAGAAGAAACAAGTCCTGGGAGCAAAGACCCTTCATTAAACAGCTCTGAAAATGATGAAATTAAATACAATTCCATGCAATTATTGCACATCCAATCAGACTGCAGACATCACTGTCTTTTTGCCACAGACACACGTTGGTGCACACACGCTGAGAGCAATAGGTGGGTGCCACAGCGGCAGGCAGGCAGGCAGTCAGCGGGCGGTCACCGACCTCAGGGCCCTTTTTTCCATGTATAGAAACAGCCTGCTCATGAGGGGTCAAAAGGTCAGCTGCGGGCATCATGTGACCCCATGTGTCATGACATCTCAGCACCCCCACCCTCCCTCCCCCCCTCCGTGCACCCACACATATTCCTGACAGCTATACTTAAAAATGCCACTGCGAGGCAAAATGGGTGAACATTTTCTGCATACAAATGAAAAGTGAGCTGGGGTGGGAGGAAAGGATGAATTTCTGCGCCCGCAAAGGGGGCTAAAGAAGACAAAATGTGGCCTAACAGTCTTGTATTAACAGCACTATAGAAGATTGACTCAATTAAGGCCACCGCCATCCACTTACTCTGCCATTATATTGAACAATGATAAAGACACTGATTCACAGTGGCTGCCAGGCAGTGTTTCCGAGGACTGAGATGAGATTTTTAGATTGAGGCGGACTTGAGGTGTCTGCATGATTCAATTCGCTATATTTAGATCGGGAGGACTGAACAGTCCAGAGGATCAGAATCAAGACTGAAGACACAATCCCCCCGTCCAACACACATATATTCAATCTGTCCACACAGATTTGATCATTAGATCAAGCCCAATGCGGCGTCTTGTCTCTGGCGAGGCAGATACGGGTGACAATGGGACAGAGAGGATGGAGACAAAAGCACCTCTCACTCCCTTTTCTCCCTCGTGCGTTTGGCTGTCATCAGGCATTGTGCGGCTCTCCGCTGGGATCCAATCGACACATCTTGAAAGGGAAGCAAATCCAATTCTTCCTGCAGGTACAAAGCCTCTCGCTCCCCTATTCTCTCCCCTTGTTTGCCTCTATTTTTCCCTCTTATCAGTGGGCATATTTCAAGCCCCGAGCCCTCTCTTCAGTATTAAGTGAGGCTGGTGTGTGTCTGCGTGAGAGAGCCAGAAACCACAGCAGTTGGTATCACTGCTCCCACATGATACCTTGTTATCTATCCTGGTCAGTCACTTTGCTCGCCCGTCATCCTTCTCATCATTGCACCCCTGAGTGTGTCTGTGTGTGTGTGTGTGTTTGTGTGTTGATATCTGACTCATCACGCCCTTGTCAGTCACAGTCACTGTTGCATCGCTCAACAACCAAGAGCTCTTTCCGTCCTGTCGCAATTAGATAAACACCTACTCAGCTGGCTCACAGTCCACCTCTTCCTGTTCACACAGGAGAGCCCTTCATCTCTACTGAAGTAGCTCCAGATACTGATCAGATATACAGACTCAACAGTCTGCCTATTTACTTTACGAACTGAGTTGCTGCACTTTACATGCTTCAGAAGTCAAAATACTTTGGCCCAGTCTTCACTAAAACTTCTTCAAACTCCAGGAAACTTTTGAGTAATTTTTTAGACCAATAAAGGGCTGACAAAAACAAGTGCTGTCCTGTTTTCTAAAAGTCTGAAATACCCAGTATCAGCATTGAGGAACTGGGGACGTTGTGGTCAGGGTCGCAAATTAACACCCGCCAAGCGTAAACTTTGAGGTTTGGCTGAAAAATAAATTGGGGTTGCAGGTAAGGTGACCAGTAAATAATGCAGAATCAGCGTGAGCCCATATTTGCATCGTTGTGTTTCACTGGCTGAGATCAATTTGACCCTCACTGTCCACCGTACCATCAGCAGAGGTGAGTCCACACATTCTGTCCTCAAGTAGAAGTACAGATACTTTTTTACTCAAGTAAAAGTGAACTGGACCTCATCTTTTCAGGTCGAATCTCCCCTCTGTCTGTGTTGTCCTGTTATAATCTTTTACGTCATTTTCGTCCTGTTATGCATTGCTATGTCATTTACGTCATTTGTGTCTTGTTATGTATTGTTACATCATTTTGTCTTCTTGCATCATTTTGGTCTGTTTAAGTCATTTTTGCCTTGTTACGTCCTTTATGTCATTTTCGTCTTATGTATCGTTACGTTTTTCATCTTGTGTAATTCTTACGTGATGCTACTTTTATGTTATTTTCATCATGTTATGTTGAATTTGCCTTTTACAACTTTTACTTTGTTATCGTCGTATTTGTCTTGTTGCACCATTTACTCTGTTTTCATATTATTCTGTCTTTTAGTCATTTCGTTGTTACGTCTTTTATGCCGTTTTCATCTTTTATGCTGTTTTTCATCTTGCGCTTAAACTTAAGTAACAAGTCTGCTTTGAAAATGTAAGGAGTAGAAAGTACGAAGTATTTGCACTTAGTCACTTCTCATCTCTGACCATCAGAAAATCAAATTAACTTACTACTATTTGGTGCTTTCTACACATTGGGCCTCATACAAGAACATTCCTGTGTTCTTATCTTAAATTTCTCCTATTTTTTTTTTTTCGTATGAAGGGCTTGCATGAACATGCCGTGTCAGGTTCACTAACGCAGGAAATCGTGATGCGTTTGTGTGCATGTGAATGAGATCAGCATGATTAGAGAGATCCTGGCTTAAATATGAAGCTCCAAACTCCAGCATGCACTGCAGTGTTTGCTGCCTACACGCAATACTGTTAGAAAAATTAGAATAAAACTTGCAAATCCAATGTTATCTAGTCATAATAGTCTCTTTAGGGCCATGCTAAAGATTAGTATGCATAATAAAACTTGGATTACCGTAATATCCACACAATATAACATAAAAAACATTATCTCTAATAAAAGTCTTTTTAAACTGGCTAATGTACTACTCACTGCAGCTTTGCCTGGAAAAAATGTAAACACTGGCTTGCTTCATTTGATTTCATGGAGAACCCGACCTGGTGGCAGCCATCAAGAGAAACTATATTGACCTAGAAATAGTTTATCTTCTCGCGGATGGTCTTGTCATCAGTATTAACTTGAGACCGTTTCAAAACCAGTTAAAAACTTGACTATCAGGACGCCCCAGGAGCATCAATTTCACTTGGACATTCAAGCAAAACTTTGTAAAGACAGCAGCTGCATGATGAACCTGAATATGAGAAGTTTACACACACACACACACACACAATACAAGAAAGAAACAGCTCAACAAGTAAGTGTGTAACTGCTGATGGCAGCAATGAGGCCGGTTACTCTTCTAGAATAAGAGCACTGATGGCAATTCAATGGAAATATGTAAACAAATCTTAAGTAATGTGGCTTTTTGACAGCCTGAATGAAATGAAAAGGCAGCGAAATGAACCTGCAAAGATTTTATCTGTGTTTTTTCTGATCCATGCTGCATTTGGAAAATTTAATTTGAAGCTCCAGGCAACATCTGGCTTGGTGAAAAATTGCCCCACTCCTTCTGCTGCCTCTACTCCACCGTAATGTTACCTCTGTTTGAACTCAGTGTAGATCCGCAGGAAAAAAAAAATCTGGTCAAGCCCCAGACACTGCTGATGCCCAGCTAAGACATAATGTTAACCGCAGAACCGGCAGTCATCATTAGCCTCGTTGGAAGCAGTCAGCACTGACTGTGCAGCCCCGGCTTATGTTAAGTAGGACGGAGGAAGGAGAGGAGTATGGTATGTAGAAACGTTAAGAAACAGATAGTGGGAGGGGGGGTGGAAGAAAAGGAAGATGGAGTCAGAGAGAATAAACAGACAGGGAGCTAGTAAAGAATAATGGACAGTGAGACAGATGGAAAAAGAAGAAGCTCTGCAGCAGCAGTCCCAGTGGTGAGGCCAGGCCTGTCTGTCAGCACCTATCTGTCCTCCTGAGGCTTCGCTACACAAGCCAGGCTCTCGCCTCAAGTCACCACTAACATTTATATAACCACACACAATAGTGAAGCGACCTCTGACCTTATCCTACACCGCAGAATGGACCCGTGTGCGCTGCTGCTTTACTCTTTAACTGGAGGAGGATGGGTTGACTCCAGGCGGCTCATTTAACTCCAAACACTTATCTGGCATTTAGCCAGGGCTGATTAAGACACACATATTAAACACACAAAAACACACATTTACAAGACACAGAAGTGGCAGAGGTTCACACACTCTGTACTCAATTAGAAGTACAGATACTAAAACTACTGATTCAACTTCTTCACTCATGTAAAAGTGAAAGAGTACGGGCTGTGAAATGAACTCAAAGTATGAAAGTAAGAAGTCATCCTGAAGGACATTTCTACTCACTGGTTCTGTGCAAAGCTAACGGAAAATCAACTTTTCTCCACGGTCGAGTTTCTCCTTTCCATTTCGTTTAATACATGTTTTATGTTGCTTTTGTTGTCATGTCTTTTAAGTCATTTTCGTCCAGTTACGTCTTTTATCTTGTTTTTGTCGTTCCATCTTGTTACGTCATTGTTGTCTTACGTCTTTTACACCGTTTTCATAGTTTCATCCTTTTCATCCTTTATGTCACTTTCATCTTGTTACAACTTTTATGTCACTTTTGTCTTGTTGCATCTCATTCTATCTTTTTCGTCTTGTTATGTCTTTGGTTATTTTTGTCTTGTTACAACTTTTATGTTGTTTTCGTCCCGTTACATCTTGTTCCATTCTTCTCGTCTTTTTAGGTCTTTTTAGGTTGTTTTTTTAAGCTTGCATAAATACTAAAGTAACACGTATGTTTTAGAAATGTAAAGAGTAGAAAGTACAGATATTTGTGTTAACATGTAGGTAATTAAAGTAAAAAGCTGTCAAAAAGAGAAATGCTCAAGTAAAGTACAGATACTTGAAAAATCACCTTACTAATATAGTGACAAAGAATTTGTACTTCGTATCTGTTCTCTACTAATGACATCTTTATTTATCTTAAGTTATAATCTGCTGTTCCCAAAACGAGAGCGTTGGGATCAATTGAGAACGTTAACTTACTTTAATTATCAGAGACATCCCTGCGCCATCATCCCCCATCAGCATCTAGGTTTGCTGAAGGACCTAAACAAGCCCTGAATAACATTACCTGCCAAACGACAGCCTCGTTATTACTGCAGTCCATCTGCTGCTGTTCACCAGATTCATGCTGCACTACTTTCACAGCTCACTGTGGTGTGTGTGTGTGTGTGTGTGTGTGTGTGTATGTTTGTGTGCTCTGTGCACACACTCTCCGTGATTGCTTCTAAATATTTGATTAACTGTAGGCTAAACATTGATTTCTTCATTGTGTTATTGAATTTAAATATACACCTGTCATATTAACAGGTCAATAAAAAGGCTGGAAAACCCTCACATTTTCGGGGTATAAATTCTGGTCCACAACAAAGACAGTATGAGGCAAAATATAAACTCTATTTTTGTTTATCATTCTTCAAGGTGGACACAGTACATCTGTAGCATATAGGCCGTCAGGACCAGATTTACTCCGCCTTTTTCTCCTTGTTTCAGATTCTATTTCAGATTCTGCCTCTGGAGATGTCTGTGTTATTTATCAAACAGGTGCACCAGCCCGCACACCTGTCATCATGTCATCTGAGGTGCACACTGCATGTAGAGAGTGAAGTGCACCTCTGTCCTCATGCACTGATGGAAACACAGAGCAAAAACACATAAAAGTAAGTGTGGTTGACTGAGCATTCTGCTGGATTTTACCGAGCATCAAGGACTGGTGCTATATAGAAGGAAACATAAAGCAGAGCAATCTCAGTTCCCCAAGGTCTTAAAGTACTGTCGATGTGTTGTCAGCTACACTGGTGCCCTCTACATACCTACAGAGCCACTGCATGGAGGTACAACAACACTTAAACTGCCTCACCCTGTACATTTACCACAGAGAGTAGAATAATTAGTGGATGATGTCACCCATTGGTTTGTTTCTGAAAACATTTTAATTAAGAAAGAAGCAAGGTAGTGACAGAATCTTACAGTTTGATCTGAGCTTTGTGAGCCATGTGTGTTGCACTGGATGGACTCACTGAGAATGACTTGTCAATCACACGGTAGTCCCGCCCTCAAATGTTTCCTGCTTTATCATTCATTTTACTCCAGTTAAGACCATAATTTATCAAATGAACGTCAAGCTGTATAGAGGAAGACTTGAAACAATGATACTATGATTAATCTGCTGATTATTTTCACACTTAATCATTTAGTCTATAAAATGTCAAAAAAGTTGTGAAAAATGCTCATCATGATTTCCAAGAACCTAAAGTGACGTCTTCAAACTGCTTCTTTTGTCCAACCAACAGTCTGAAATCCAATGAGTCTTCATTTAGGGTCATAATTGACAAAGAAAAGCATTTCAGAAGCTGGAACCCAGGCTAGGCCTAGAACGTGACGATGCATTACTGAATTACGGTTGAGCTCATTACCATGTTGAGATCCGAACATGGAACCATTAGTACATCTATGGATCAGCACTGTCACACACAAGTCAGGAGCACAGCCTCTGATTGGTTGACAGACTCAACCCAATTCATCTTGGGATTGCCAGTTGACGGCTAACAGCACGCTAACAACAACTGTTTCAAACACATGAAAATGGATAAACAAGTACAGAAGACCTTCAGTGTTGAATTTATCATTATAGATTACCACATCTCCAAATAAAAGGTGCTACAGTTCAAGGTTGGATTACAAAGCTTCTGAACGTGATACGATGACACCGGAGCCGATGTTGTAAAGGTACAATGCTCGTGGTAGCATTAGCTTGATGTTAGCCTGTCCTGCTCAGCCTACTTTGGAGCTAACCCCCTTCACTTTTCCAGCAGTTGGGAGATAAGATACGAGACCTTTGTCGGTTTTCTTGTAGTGTTTAACTGAACTGACACACTGTAATCTGAACTGTACATTTACTGCCAGCTTGACAATTTTCTCTTTCACTACAAGCACCACCGTTACTCTCACTCAGCTGCTCACTTTCCGTCCATAAAATGTAAATATTGAGGCAGTCATGGTAAGATAAGTAATAAATTTACAGTGTTATGGCAGCAAAGTGGATAGCAAAAATATAAAGAAGCATAAATAAAAAATATTAAAAAATCAAATACAAAAATATAAGCAAGAGTGAATATAAAAAGACTCAACAGTTGCATTTACACCATTGCACATACTGGACATAGAATAATGATAGTATATGTGATTATTGCAAATTGTAATTAAAATTCACTTGAGTGAAATATCGATAGACACTGAATGATAATACATCTGATTTAAGTATTATTGTATATTGCACATAAACGACCATCCTGCAGGAATATGTTGCAGAAGAAAAAAAAAAAATCCATAAACCTCACCGCCCCTGTTTCAGCTCTTTACTTCTATGTTTTAGCACCTTGGCATTTTTCCCACTCAGAGCAGTTTTACAGCATAAAAATAAATCTCCTAAAGTACTGAAATTTGGTATCAAATGACAAGGCATTTTGCGACACTCGACTGCATTGAAGTAAATTGGTCGGTGCCATAAAAGTGTAGAAGTTCAGCCCTAATAATGACGTGACAAGAACCGTCATTGTCAGTATTACATGCTCTCTGCCACAGCGCTGAGCTCTGAGTGGCATTAGTCCATTTTGCATTTTAGGGTTCTGCAGCCCAAACTAACTCTGTGCTGGGCCAGTCGACAGCCGGCAGTGTCGTGGCTCAAAAAAAAAACACTACAGCAACGACTGGACATGTCAAGAGAAAGATGGCTCACAGTTACAGCTTGCTGGCTGGCTACACAGTCAACGGCACTGAGGCTAAAGAAGACGCACACGTGATCTCATGCATACACACATGAGCACAGACGCACAGAGATGCACCACCGCTCCAGATCAAGGACGAAGAGACGACGCCTGTGGACACTGTCAGGGTTAAGAAAGATGACTTCTATCTATAGACTGATCACAGCATCAACGTACAGGAGCGCTCACTTAAAAATTTAGACACCAGCTTTTCCCATTCTTATATAATAGTAGCCTTGACACACTCGAGCTGTGGGCATGTGTCTATAAATGAAAGGCAGTTATGTAAGGGACTGCTGTGTCTCACTCCATTTCCCATAGCTTGACATGAGAGATTTCCTTTGATTTCATCACTATATGATATAGATTTAAATGTTAGCATAGTTAGAGCAGATAAGCACAAATGACTACCACCCCCATGTATTTCCTCTGGCACAACATTGAATGGAGGAGGAGGACTACATACTGAGCCATAACCTCCCTCTGCTGACTCTCTATCTTTAGCAGATGCTTCTTTCACCAGCAAGGATTTAATAACCTCTATCTGACCTCTGCTGTGCAACAATGACTTGTCCTTGTGAACGGCCAAGCATATAGAGTAAGCGCTGATAACACAGATGAAGTGGCTGCTGAGTGTGACTGTTTACGTGTAGGTTTTTTTGTTTTTTTTT
>JAJHUR010086584.1:0-12570 GCA_027495735.1 Lutjanus campechanus
AACTTTGGACTTGTTGGAAGGCATGTGACTTAACATTTGATGGAACTACATGACATCTCCCACCGTTTTAAGTCTTTGTGCTAAGCTTAGGCAGGACCTTGGGTTCTGCATATATCACTGACAATGCCATTTCACTGGATGCATGCAGAGAGGAAATTTATATTGATTATCTCATCTGATGCAGGATATGACAATGAAGAAGAAGCTTACCCAAACAAACAAAATATGACATTCCTGAAATGGTAATTCCAGTTTCAGCCTGGGTGCTATGACCCTAACTTTGGCCATCTTTCAGCTCTTTGCTGAAAGCTGGGAACATGGTGACATCACTCAAAGCCAGTCAGAGCAATCAAAAGACACAAGCAGTCAGACAATGTCAGACAGGTTGTAAACAAAAGGTTAGCCAAAAGGATCTTTCTTGCCCCATCTGACTTTGCTGTATCAGTGTTGCTGTGTTCATAGATCTCAGCAGTTATTTTTTGAGGTTACAATGTAACTGTTGAGAAGAATGATGTCCAAAAATTCAAAAAGTAGTTACACTGTAACATATTGAAAAGTTGGGTTAAGACGGTGTGTGATATATCTTTGTTGGATTGCATGATTCTACAGGCTTTGCAGGCACACACAAAAATCATTGTTAAATACTTTAAATAGCCTTGGGAAAGCATTGGGTCAAAAACATGATTTACTTCAGTGTAAATGTACAGTCTATGGAGGCATACAGTATATCTCAGCTTTGTGAGTGAAAAGAGCTGCTGTCCAAAAGCCAACCTCCCACATGGTAGAGAAGCTCTGGATACCAATGAACACCATCCGCTTGGTGCACTCTGTTGAGCTCTTTCAGCATTCCAACCAGTGACAAGAGTGAGTGCCAGAGTCGTACTGGTGCAAAAACCCAGTGTGCAAGGTTGTGATCCACAACCACTGCATAGCAGGATGCCAAAACCTGGTCAACTATAATGGTTCCATGAGATGTTACAGGTGCATAAGATCCTTTATTATGCTCCACATAAATTCTTGTCACTCTTGCAGGGATGAGGTGGTCTGGCTGGTCATCCCCAACAGCAAGAAGCCACTGTCCTGGTTTGACATTGCTGGCAAACACAGCCCTAATGTCGCTGCTGTAGGTATCGTTGTTGTCCATAACAAAGACGAGGTGACCTGGAGTCAGTCTAAGTCTGCGGCGTGGCTCGTCCATCTCCAGGACATGGAACTCTCGCATGATCTGTCGGTCCTGATCCATGAACATAAGGAAGTCACTTGCAACAACATTTTCTTGCTGGTCAGCGGCCAGAACCTTGTCCCCCACCTGGAGCTCCTTCAGTGGTTTAGTCCTCCCATCTGCCAGGATCACCATGGACGAACCATGGAAACAACCTCCAGACTTAGCTGCCACAGAATTTTCTGTAAGATTCAGAACAGTAACACAGTAACAGTAAAGTTAATAAATACATTTAATTGAGTTAATGGGTAGGTTACCTTGAAGACTGGGGAAGCTCAAAACTAGTTTCATGCAAAGTGTAGTTGGACTATGTTTATAGGCAAAAGTGTTTATATGTGTTCTAAATGTCCTGACTGGAAGGAGGAGCTAACTCATCTCCAGACATAGTTGGTTAGCACATGCGCAGATGCAGTGGTGAAGTCAGAGAACTCCTAAATAAAACCAGAGTTAAAATTTGTGTGCCTGTAGATTAAAACACAAAGCAATGGGGCTGTGCCATGAATCATAAATCCCGTGATTCAAATGAAGAAAATTTCCCAAAACATATGGTAAACATTTAAAGTTATCCCTGTGAATCACAGCCAGTCTTCCTCTATTATGTAAAAACCAAATGACAAAGACGATGACAAATGACAATGACAAGCAAATGAGGACATTTTATTTCATGCAACACAGTCACATGGACTTTCACAGTCATACAGTGGCGAGTTTTCCTTTGACCTCTGAAAACCACTTCTTTCCAGGTGGGATGGGAAGAGGACTGTAAAGCCAGTATTACTTTCTGCATCTGCATGTGTGGATCCCTGTGTACCCCCAATTTGGTGTAACAAGACCTGTAACTCAGGTTTCACATGAGGCCCTCTCTTCTGCTTGTCACTTGCTTGCTGGGGAGTGGGCCCCTCCAGATGGTGATCAACAGAGGTGTTTAGCTAGGGGATGGTGGACTCACAAGAACTTTTCTGATTCTATTTGACAAATGCTTCTTCATGGACAGTGGTGAAGAAAAATATCTGTTTCCATCCTGGATCAGGATGACTCCATGATTGACAGTCCATGATATTAAACCCTGTCACTCAGAACAAGCAGCGTTTCCAGGTAAGTTATGATTGCAGCAAGAATTCAGAATATATTGTTGGATCTGGTAGCACTTAAACAAAATCAAGACTGTGAGAACTGAGGCCAGACTGAAAGAGAGACCAGATCACTGTCCATTTTGGTGCAATGGAAGTTGGAAGTGGGTAAAATGTTTTGAGTATTACTGCTCTAAAGGTCCTTTCAGTGTCATGAGTATGATGGCACACATCAAAAATATTATTTAATATAATTTAACACAGATTTATGACAGTCTCTCAGTTATTCCAATAAAGTCCAAGTAAGGACAGGATAACAGTGACTTTGCTTGAACACATTTTTGAGATGAGTCCTGCATTTCAGAAAATCCTCTGTCATGTGTCCAGCCATGTCTGGTTGGTCAGTCACTCAGTCCAGCACTTTGGACACTTCAGACTAAAACTTCAGGCTAAATATCTCAACAACCATGGATGGATTACTGTGCAATTTGTACAGCTCAACTGAGCCCAGTATATTAATGCAAATGACTTTGGTGATATCCTGACTTCTCATCTAGCACCACAGCAAGTCAAAGTTTTCAGTTATCCAAGGAAATTATTTTGTAAAGACAATTATTCTTCCTTGATGAGCAGTCTCTCTGACTGGGTGATCCTCTGACTTTTCCCCTAGTGCCACCAATTGATCCTTCCTAAATCCCACCCCTTTTGGGACCTTAGCCAGCATTCTCCTTTCCTCCTTTCTTAACTAATGTTAAAACACTAGCACTAGCTGCCCAATCTACACCAAACATTAATTAGTTTTAAGCTAGCTAGTTAAGTGGTGTCTTGAAATTAGATTACTTAGATGTGGCTATATAAATACTGTATGTGGCCTTCACAGGTCCCCCACCAATCTTGTTTTCTTTTCAACACTGATAAGCCGAGTACATAGCATATTGAAGAATAGGAAACAGAAAAGCAGAAAGTTCACCAAGGTTGTGTGTGTACCAGGCTCCCTCAACTGTTATTGAAGCCCAGAGCAAAAAGGGGCAGGGCTTAAGAAGGGTCAGTTGGTTGACATTTGTGTGTTTGAAGTGAAATATCTCAACATCTACTGGATAGGTTACCATCATTTTCTGTACACATTCAAATGTACTGGTAACCCAGCTGTTAGGTAACTTAAGCATCATCAAAAGGCAAAAGTGTTTATAGCTGTCCCACAGGGACATTTGAAGTCTGGTTAAAAAGCATGTCATCAGGGAGAGGGGGATGATGCAGCAATCTTTCAAATGGGTATAATGACGCACATTTCAGAAAATCTTTGCTAGAAGACAAAAACCGATTAAATTAGCTGTGAGAACAGTTAGAATAAAAAAGAGAGACATTCTCAAATCCTGTCTACTTCCATACCTCAATACAGGATAGTAGGCTGGATTTTATGGGCTTTATCAAATAGGACCAGCAGCTGCAAGATGGTAACAATGAGGTGAACTGCCATTATTGTTGTGTATGTGTGTATTTTGACTGAACCTTTGGCATCATGGACAAAAACAGAGGACAATTGCCTGAGGAGCACATTTGTGTCTATTAGTTCCCCTTAATGACAGATTTAGTCCACCTACCTGCTTTCACAGAGCAGTGGATGTGGGCCTTGGACTCATAGTAGACCCAGTCAAAGCCCGCCTCCACAGCCAGCCTAGAAAGCATGCCGTACTTGCTCTTGTCCCGGTCTGAGGTGGTGATGTCCACCGCTCGGCCCTCATAGTGCAGAGACTCCTCAGAATGATGGCCGTCCTCATCCCAGCCCTCTGTGACCCGGAGTTTGACCCCAGGCCACTGATTCATGACTGAAATAGCCAAAGAGTTCAGTTTGTCCTTGCACCTCTGAAAAATGACAGACATGTCATGTTGACATTAATCTCAGATATTTTGTTCTTAAAGCTGAGATTATACTGTGATAGTGTCACTTCAATGAACACTTTAAACACATTAATTTTAATATTATATCAATATTTGCTGCTGTGTTCCCAGATCACAGCAACCTTCCTAACTTGGTAAATATAATTGGTAACATGTTATTTGAAAGAGTGCACATGAGACTGACATGATACTATCATAACCATGTCATGACACCTTTCATGAATATGAAGGAGTCTTTATGAATGTTTATGACTCTCATTAATATTCAGTCAATTATTATTCAGTCAGTTATGTCATTTTCAATGCAAAGTTGATGTTATGATATGTCTCTTACGAAAACTTGACACTAATCAAGACAACCTCCCAAAGAATTTCAATAAAACTAATAGGAAATATTATATCATAGCTACTGTCATGTGTGGTTGGTTTTGTCAAGTGGGTTTTATTCTTGATCATATTGTAATAAGATCTGTTTGTAGAAATGTTTTTAACAAAAGCAGTGGAGCTTTAAATGAACCTGTTTAACCCAGTAAGAGGCTGAAAGATGACAATATTTTACATTTTAATTATGGCATTCAAGCCCTGTTTTACATCCATTCTATGTCAATTTTAATATGAAGTTACATCCTATGTATTCTATTCTCATTTATTATATTTGCATATTATTTTACATGAATTATGTCATGCTGTCCCTGTTTTTATGCTCATTCTGTCTTTTTTATGTGAAGCAGGGACAAAAGTTTGACTTTTTTTGTATTTCCCTCTTTGTATCGAGATGAATATTTATTTATTTATTTATTTATTTATTTATTTATTTATTTTATTTAGAATTTTTATTAATTTGGTCCAATATGGCCACTTTAGTGCATATTAACTTTATATGGACTGTCCCTCCCTCGTGCTCATTTGAATTTTTCAAACGTATTTTTTTGGAGCTTTGAGCACCACAAGCTGAGTGCCATTTAGTCCCATTATACTGGAGAGAAGGCAGACATCTGTGTGGCTGATATCTCCAAAACTCTGCAGCTCAAACAGCACTGCAGGCCAGAGGAAAAATATGCATTTTCGATTTGGGAGTGAACTGTCCCTTTAAAACCAGGAAAAGACAAAACTGTATTTTAAGCTTGTTTTTTTTTTTTCACTCTTTAGTTATGCAGGAAAACATATTTTAAAAGATCAAATCTAGATGTCAACTCTGTCAGATTTTCTTACAGAGTTGACAAAATGTTACATTTTTCAGCCATTTTAATTTTTTTAAGTGTCTCAGAGTTCTCTTAATGTTAATCAAAATAGACATTTTAAAACCATAATTCTTATTTAACTTTGATTTAAAAGGGCTACAGAGTTGACATGTCTATTCCCGCCTTTTTTAAACCAGGAAGTGAGACAGGGGTCCTTAGGGTATAGCTAACCCTTTATCTGCCTGATTGAAGTAGAAATCTGGAGGAAGGAGGAAATCTGCCAGCATTTTCATAAAATTATATATTTTATGATAAAGATGATTACAATAATACATTTTTACACCTGTTATCAGTACTGTTAGTTTTCAATTTTGAAGGCTTTTAACACATTTTTAAATTGTTTGAAGTTGTGAATTCTTGTCTGGGACAAAGCTGTTTTCTGGCACAGAGCAAGTTTAGAAATTTTAAAAAATGAAGGCAAACCAAATCATTTTATAAATGATAGATATTTCATATACAGAAATCTTTAAAGAAAGTAAAAAGTTTCACCCAAAAATTTGAATTGGAGAGTTAGTATTATTAATGTTTCACTTTTTTCTTCGTGAAATTCTCAAGCATGGGTGTTACATTTACAATCTTCAATTAAAAATAAATAAATAAATAAAAACAGAAAACGCCTCAGTTTTTGGATTTTTGATTGGATCAGGCTGATTTTCACCTGTGGATTCAATGACAGGGTGTGCTTCATGTGGACATGTCCCTGCCTTCAAGAGAAAAGGTCTGTGATGAAACCATCCCCTGAATACTTCTGTCCCTGCTCTCCCCAACTTGGTTCATGTGATTTCTTTGTTGTAAAGCACTTTGAACTGCATTTCTTGTATGACAGATGCAACACAAATAAAGTTTATTATTGTTATTTAAAATATATTATTTAATTTATTGCTTTTTGAAACCGAAAATTCTAAATAAAACTCCCAACACACTCTGCCCACACGAGACAGACTCTCACTGTGCGTAAATAAGAGGGAGATGAAAACTCACTATTTCCTTTGATGTAGTCAAATTTGACTCCATACCGGTAAAGAGGAGCACACTGGGCCACTGGATTTATCCTGGTTTATTCTAGCCAACTGCCGATGTGCGCGCACACACACTGCGGTTTTGCAGGTCATCCACCTGTTCCACATTATTACGAGACAATAAAGTCCATGAAAACGACACCAGAGTGAGATCTAGTTTCCTACTTGTGTCATGAGACGGTCCGCGTTGGTGTTCTCCTCATCCTTGAAGATGATGTCGGGGTTGTAGTTGGGAGTCAGGTCCTTGAACCGCTCCGAGTTGCGGGTGATCTTGCCCTCGTATTTGCCGCTGGCTCCCAGGGTTTTCTCCGCCACGTTTGGGATGAACTGTTTTAGAGCCAGCGGTGTCAGCTTCGTGGGGTGTCTCCGCTTCCCGTAGCCTCTGCCCGGTCCACACGCCGAACCGCCCTCCGCCAGCAGCAGCAGCAGCAGGAGGAGGCAGGGGGACAGAGACAGCAGCATCGCTCTCATCAGGACCATGTCTGGTTGGAGGTGAGGCGGGGTGCCGCCCAGGCTGGATCTCAGTCTTTATTCAGTTTCTTTTCTTTCTTTACAAGTATCTTTTCACTACAATCTGAGCTCTGCAGGAGACAGAACTACTGCTCTGCCTCACTCCCCCTCTTTCTCTCCCTCTCTCCCTCCCTCCCTCCCTCCCTCTCTACCCAGATGAGCACACAGAAGATAGCACAGACTATATATTTATATATCTCATAAGATTGGGACCAATCATCCCCAACTAAAATAAAGCTAAATAAAGTAATTATTTATACCAACTATTTAATTCAATTTTTTTGTGAAAAATTGTTCTTTAAGGATTTATATATATATATGTATTATATATATATATATAAAAAGATATATATATATATATATATATATATATATATATATATATATATATACACACACACACACACATTCTGATTAACATGTTTCATGTACAAACATTTCATGGTTCACTGTAAAACTGAATCATTGAAAAAACAGAAATTGCCTCCCCTGAAGCGTAATGGTATTTTAAACTCTATGTCAGTTAAAATTCCGCAATGTGAGGTAAATATATTAAATTATCAACTGAGATGTTATTAAATTTTATTAAGTTTTAAAACTAATGAGCTTATGATCACTTTTATATCATTCATAAAAAATGTAAAAATTGGAAGGATTGGATTCAAATACATTAAATCTCAAAAATTACACATAAAAAATTAGCTAAAATTCCTCTTTTTTAAAAATTAACCAGTGAAAATTATATTAATATAAGCCTTATTCTTATGGTATTTGTTATTGTGTTTCGTTAGTAATAAATTTTGGGGGAGGAAAAATATTCTGAAATGGTCTGAAAATACAAAATGTGAATTAAGTGTACAATAACTAGAAATGTGTGCATTGGGTGTTACACAATTTACATGCATACAAAGTTCTGAGAAAAACACTTTTTAAATTTTTATTTTAATATTATATTCCATTTCTGCCATATTCTTCTCCTATAAATCCCCAGAAATTTTACAAACCAGACCTTTAATCTGGCTTCCTCTTTTGCTGCAACTCTTTAGTACAGCGTCTGGAGGACTTTGTCACTTCACCACAAACAGATGATGATTTTGGACTTAACTGTATCCACAGTTAAAAAATAGAACTCCACTGTCGCCCAAAAATTCTTAAGTCCTGTGTGTCAGATATGATAGTATGAGTGCAAATGAATGCAAGGTGTGAAGGTTACAATTTTCTACTTTTACACTTACTTTTTATGTAACGTTGCTTTTAATAACAATGTCTAGGAAGCTGGGAAGAACCTGTCCAGTTTGGCTGCTTCAACAGTCGAGTCCAGTTTCAGCTCTGGACAAAAACAGAATGTAAAATATACAAAGCTTTACTTGATGAAGAGAGCTGCTGTCTGAGAGCAGAGACTCCACAGAGATTCACTGAGTGTACAGAGGACCACCATGTGTCAGAGTGGATCAAAAATATTAACAGAGAGGAATTTTGTTCCTGAAAATCTTACAAAAATTACACAGTACTTCCTCACTTAAATGTGGCAGAGGTGGTCTGTTTTTTCTCTTCACTGTTATCCATTCCTGGCTATTGTCACAACCAACATCTAACTGCTGTGTAAAGTTTGAGGAACATTAATATCAGCATCCAAAAAGGAACCTTCATCAGTTACTGAAGGCCACAGTTTAACATCATCAATCCAGTTATCCATGATGTCACTGTCAGCAGGCAACAGCAGACTCAGTGTCTAGAAGAGAATTCAATATCCGTGAGATCTTGTGAGAGGGAACGTTTTGACCCAAGATCTCTTACAAACTGAGGTTCCCTTCTAGACCCAACCAGCGGACACCGAGACTGACGGACACAACCTGCCACAACAGCAATGGCGGCACCGCTAGATGGTGAAACACACAAACCGGTCGCTGGATTTGTTTATACAAAAATGATCAGTGGAGTTTTAAAAACACACATAATAACAATACTGTCACCTTTGGAAGATACATCCAAGTTTTTCACCAAAAAAACTATCACACAAAATGTTCTGTCAGGCCTTTGTAGGTATAATTTACAGTATCACTGTATGTTGCTATATTAAACTTGGCACTTCATCAATTAACAACAAATACAGAGGCTCCAGGCATGAATTGTTAAAATGTTGGAATTAGCATTTCTTATAATCCTGATCCTCAAACTATGTTAAGAATCTTAACTGGGGACAAATACGTTGCTTCATTAGTAGCTGCTGTGATCTTGATGGACAGCAAGAAGTGAGAGCCTGCTTTTGTTGCTTCTCTGTGGAATCAAAGACCTCATGTTTCAACAATCACTACAGTTACATTATCGGACATTTTGTCATGTTTTGTTCTCTAGAAGGGCACTCCAGAGGACACTTTTCATGTTTTGTTCAGAAAGAGCACCTTAGAGGGCACTTAACCACATTTTGTCCCCTATAGGGGCACCCCAGAGGAGATTTTGTCACGTTTTGTCCTCTAGAAGGGCAACTTAGAGGGCACTTTACCAAATTTTGTCCACTGAAAGGACATTTTAAAGGGTACTTCACCATATTTTGGTCCACTAGAGGGGCAACCCAGAGCGCATTTTGTCTTGTTTTGTCCTGTAGAAGGGCACATTAGAGGGCACAATGTAAATTTTTTTTCCACTGGAAGGGAACCTTACCACATTTTGCATTTCGCCCACTGAGAGGACACTTCAACACATTTTGTGCACTAGAGAGGCACCCCAGAGGACAAAGTCAAAGAAAACTTTATTATCCCTGAGGGGCAATTTGTTATACAGCCAGAAGTCTCACACACATAAAACAGAATACATATGATAAAGGCAGAAGGACAACAACATTCAAAGTTAAAGTGCCATATTTAGGAGGCCAATGGCAGTCAGAACAAAAGAGTTCCTTAGCCTATTGCTCCTGCGGGTAACTTGGCTGTACCTGCGGCCAGACGTTAAAACAGATTCTAAAAAACAAGAATAAAACAATGCGTTGTCCACATTAAAAGCACAAAGTTTTCGGTAAAAGTGCATCCTCTGGTGGGGTTTCTTAAAGACAGCATCCACCTGGAGTTCAAAGGTCAGCTTGTTGTCAAGAATGGTGCCAAGATACTTGTAATGCTGAACACTCTCAATCACCTGATCGTTTATTGCCACAGGTGAGACAACTGTAGGGTTCTTCCTAAAATCAACAATCATCTCCTTGGTTTTGGATACGTTAATGTTTAAAAAAGATGTCCTGCACCAATCGGAGAATTCTGTCGCTACAGGGCTGTGATCAGGATCGTCACTATTTAGGAGACTAACGATCACCGAATCATCAGCAAATTTTAAAATGTGTCGCCTCAAATACTGGCTTCGGCACTCGTTTGTGTACTACACAAATAAGAGAGGTGAGAGGATGCAACCTTGGGTGGACCCAGTGGAGAAAATAAGAACATCAGATAAAACTGTTAACTCTGACATGTTGCGGCCTTTCAGTTAAGACATCCACCAGCTAACATATTAGTCCATGATCAATATTGTGGATGTTCATTAACTTTTCTGCTAAAATGTGAGGTTGCATGCAACTAAAAGCTGAGGAGAAGTCAATAAAAACAAGATGTGCAAAGGTCTTTGCACCCTCAAGGTGAGATAAAATCATGTTGAGGAGGGTGCTTGTCACATCAACAACACCTCTACTGGACCTATAAGTGAACTGCAGCGGGTCCAAGTTTTCCCGCGCTGAACTCAGCAGCTCATCCTTCACAATCTTCTCAAGTGTTTTCATAACGAGAGACGTCAGTGCCACAGGTCTGTAGTCACTTGGTGATTTAGGAGAGTTGTTCTTTGGTACAGGCACAATAGTGGAGTCTTTCCAAATGCGAGGAACTAAATTTAAAAATAGAACAAAAAATATCTGCCAACTGTTTGGCACAGTTTTTTAGTATGCAACCTCCTATAACATCTGTCATGTTTTGTCCATAAGAATGGCACTCCAGAGGACATTTTTCATGATCTGCTCTCTAGAAAAGCACCATAGAGGGCACTTTACCACATTTTGTCCATTAGAAGGGCACCCCAGAGGGCCTTTTATGCAGCACTTTACCACATTTATCCATTGAGTGGGCACTTAAACACATTCTGACCACTGAAGGGGCACTTTAGAGGGCACTTTACCACATTTTGTCCATTAGAAGGGCACCTTAGAAGCAATTTTGTCATTTTTTGTCCTCTAGAAGGGCACCCAAGAGGACATTTTTCATCTTTTGTTCTGTAGGGGGCATTTTGATTATTACAAACATGCAAAAGACACAGAATTCGGCAGTATGATGCTGCCAGGAGGCTATGAGATAAATACTTTTTACATGTCATATGAAGTAGTTTGTTTAAAGCATACAAAATCCTTGAGACAGTCACAGACAGAACTATTTTGATCCTCAAGCAAAACTGTCCAAACCAAAGTAACTTATTTCTGACCCCTTTATCACAGTACAAGCAGGAATTTCATCTCTTGCATTTGTCTGTCAGATTCAGTGTGCAGCCACCCTGCATCATGTGACATCGTTACACTTTATAATTATGCTATTTTTTTGTAATAGTATCCAATAGAAGTTGTTTCCTGAGTTGGTGGCAGAAATTCATCTTTATTAAATGAATGTATAATATCCTTGAATAAGGGAAAGTAAACTTCATAACCACATGAGACAGACAAGATAATAAAACGGCTTCAACTCAAATGCTCTAAATACAAACCTCTAAGACTGATCAATAAATGAGGTGTAGGGAAAGAGAGACCAAAGGGCTGTGTTGTGTATTTGTGTGTGCCTGTGTGTGTTTGTGTGAGTGCATGCGTGAGTTTGTAGAAGGGCAATTTGCAAGATTGAATATTTGTCTTGTAAGAGTGTGATTTAAACTGTCTTGGCTTTAGGAGCAGCCTTTAGCTGAACTAACTCAGTCCTGCGAGACGAAGCGTGTGTCTGGACACTGAGTGGATGCTGACCTCACTTCACACACCAAGACGACACTGACATGGAATATTTACCCCTGAGCTTTTAATTATCTTCACTTCATTCATCCAGTTTATGTGAATGCAGCCCATCCAAAAGTGTGGAGGATTAGAGAATCTTTAGATGATTTTAACTGAAAATGAACATAAAGTAGGTTGTTTTCTGTACACAATTTTGCAAAAATGTTGATTTCCTCTTGATATTAATTCTCATAAAACAAGTATACACTGTGAAACAAAAAAAATCAATATCTGTTCACAGTGAGCTGTGAACCTGATTTGTCATTATTTTGGTGCCTGGAAATTAAACAGTTTTAATTGAAAATATTAAAATTTTAAGCATTATTCACTTTCACTTCAATGAATTTACTCAATATTTTAAACACACAATTTGGAGGGGGTTTCTGAAACTCAAAGATTTAAGTTTATCTAAAGAGGAAAAGTAAATCTCAACAAAAGATTAGTAGTTGGTAAAACTTTCTCACAAAGCTACTGCAGTACGTTGCATTGAAATATTTAGTTTTCAACCACAGGACCTTGTTGACCATCACAACTGTGAACAGCTCTGACTGGAGGCATGTGCGCAATATGACAAGCAAAGCCAGAGGTGGGGCGTTCACTGGTTGTAAAC